>JAKKIB010000129.1:0-48297 GCA_023089585.1 Melophagus ovinus
TTTTTTTTCAATATAAAAAATCTAGTTGCAATTTAAAATATTAGGATTAAAAAAATTTCTACTAATAAAAAGTGCCTTAAAAAAGAAGCAATTGTTCTCAATATAAAAAATCTACTTGCAATCTAAGAAACCATAGAATTTGAGGGACATTTTTATTAACAAAGAGTGCCTTGAAATATATTTAATTATCTTCAATACTAAAAATCTACATTCAATCAAAGAAACCTTTGAGCTTAAAGACAGTTTTAATTAATAAAGAGTGCCTTGAAAAAGAATCAATTTTTTCCATATAAAAAATCTTCTTGCAATCTAAGAAAGCTTAGGGATTAAAGAAAATTTTAATTAAAAAGAGCGCGTTGAGAAAGAATCATTTTTTTTCAATATAAAAAATCTAGTTGCAATCTAAAATTTTTGAGATTAAAAAAATTTCTACTAATAAAAAGTGCCTTAAAAAAGAAGTAATTGTTCTCAATATAAAAAATCTACTTGCAATCTAAGAAACCATAGAATTTGAGGGACATTTTTATTAACAAAGAGTGCCTTGAAATATATTTAATTATCTTCAATACTAAAAATCTACATTCAATCAAAGAAACCTTTGAGCTTAAAGACAGTTTTTATTAATAAAGAGTGCCTTGAAAAAGAATCAATTTTTTCCATATAAAAAATCTTCTTGCAATCTAAGAAAGCTTAGGGATTAAAGAAAATTTTTAATTAAAAAGAGCGCGTTGAGAAAGAATCATTTTTTTTCAATATAAAGAATCTAGTTGCAATCTAAAATATTTAGATTAAAAAAATTTCTACTAATAAAAAGTGCCTTAAAAAAGAAGTAATTGTTCTCAATATAAAAAATCTACTTGCAATCTAAGAAACCATAGAATTTGAGGGACATTTTTATTAACAAAGAGTGCCTTGAAATATATTTAATTATCTTCAATACTAAAAATCTACATTCAATCAAAGAAACCTTTGAGCTTAAAGACAGTTTTTATTAATAAAGAGTGCCTTGAAAAAGAATCAATTTTTTCCATATAAAAAATCTTCTTGCAATCTAAGAAAGCTTAGGGATTAAAGAAAATTTTTAATTAAAAAGAGCGCGTTGAGAAAGAATCATTTTTTTTCAATATAAAGAATCTAGTTGCAATCTAAAATTTTTGAGATTAAAAAAATTTCTACTAATAAAAAATGCCTTAAAAAAGAAGTAATTGTTCTCAATATAAAAAATCTACTTGCAATCTAAGAAACCATAGAATTTGAGGGACATTTTTATTAACAAAGAGTGCCTTGAAATATATTTAATTATCTTCAATACTAAAAATCTACATTCAATCAAAGAAACCTTTGAGCTTAAAGACAGTTTTTATTAATAAAGAGTGCCTTGAAAAAGAATCAATTTTTTCCATATAAAAAATCTTCTTGCAATCTAAGAAAGCTTAGGGATTAAAGAAAATTTTTAATTAAAAAGAGCGCGTTGAGAAAGAATCATTTTTTTCAATATAAAGAATCTAGTTGCAATTTAAAATATTTGAGATTAAAAAAATTTCTACTAATAAAAAGTGCCTTAAAAAAGAAGTAATTTTTCTCAATATAAAAAATCTACTTGCAATCTAAGAAAGCTTAGATTAAAGAAAATTTTTAATTAAAAAGAGCGCGTTGAGAAAGAATCATTTTTTTTCAATATAAAAAATCTAGTTGCAATCTAAAATTTTTGAGATTAAAAAAATTTCTGCTAAAAAAAAGTAATTGTTCTTAAAAAAAATTCTACTTACAATCTAAGAAAGCATAGAATTTGAGGACATTTTTATTAACAAAGAGTGCCTTGAAATATATTTAATTATCTTCAATACTAAAAATCTACATTCAATCAAAGAAACCTTTGAGCTTAAAGACAGTTTTATTAATAAAGAGTGCCTTGAAAAAGAATCAATTTTTCCATATAAAAAATCTTCTTGCAATCTAAGAAAGCTTAGGGATTAAAGAAAATTTTTAATTAAAAAGAGCGCGTTGAGAAAGAATCATTTTTTTTCAATATAAAAAATCTAGTTGCAATCTAAAATTTTTGAGATTAAAAAAATTTCTACTAATAAAAAATGCCTTAAAAAAGAAGTAATTGTTCTCAATATAAAAAATCTACTTGCAATCTAAGAAACCATAGAATTTGAGGACATTTTTATTAACAAAGAGTGCCTTGAAATATATTTAATTATTTTCAATACTAAAAATCTACATTCAATCAAAGAAACCTTTGAGCTTAAAGACAGTTTTTATTAATAAAGAGTGCCTTGAAAAAGAATCAATTTTTTCCATATAAAAAATCTTCTTGCAATCTAAGAAAGCTTAGGGATTAAAGAAAATTTTTAATTAAAAAGAGCGCGTTGAGAAAGAATCATTTTTTTTCAATATAAAAAATCTAGTTGCAATCTAAAATTTTTGAGATTAAAAAATTTCTACTAATAAAAAATGCCTTAAAAAAGAAGTAATTGTTCTCAATATAAAAAATCTACTTGCAATCTAAGAAACCATAGAATTTGAGGGACATTTTTATTAACAAAGAGTGCCTTGAAATATATTTAATTATCTTCAATACTAAAAATCTACATTCAATCAAAGAAACCTTTGAGCTTAAAGACAGTTTTTATTAATAAAGAGTGCCTTGAAAAAGAATCAATTTTTTCCATATAAAAAATCTTCTTGCAATCTAAGAAAGCTTAGGGATTAAAGAAAATTTTTAATTAAAAAGAGCGCGTTGAGAAAGAATCATTTTTTTTCAATATAAAGAATCTAGTTGCAATTTAAAATCTTTGAGATTAAAAAAATTTCTACTAATAAAAAGTGCCTTAAAAAAGAAGTAATTGTTCTCAATATAAAAAATCTACTTGCAAAGACAATTTTTTATTAATAAAGACTGCCTTGAAAAAGAATCAATTTTTTCAATATAAAAAATCTACTTGCAATCTAAGAAACCATAGAATTTGAGGGACATTTTTATTAACAAAGAGTGCCTTGAAATATATTTAATTATTTTCAATACTAAAAATCTACATTCAATCAAAGAAACCTTTGAGCTTAAAGACAGTTTTTATTAATAAGGAGTGCCTTGAAAAAGAATCAATTTTTTCCATATAAAAAATCTTCTTGCAATCTAAGAAAGCTTAGGGATTAAAGAAAATTTTTAATTAAAAAGAGTGCGTTGAGAAAGAATCATTTTTTTTCAATATAAAAAATCTAGTTGCAATCTAAAATTTTTGAGATTAAAAAAATTTCTACTAATAAAAAATGCCTTAAAAAAGAAGTAATTGTTCTCAATATAAAAAATCTACTTGCAATCTAAGAAACCATAGAATTTGAGGGACATTTTTATTAACAAAGAGTGCCTTGAAATATATTTAATTATCTTCAATACTAAAAATCTACATTCAATCAAAGAAACCTTTGAGCTTAAAGACAGTTTTTATTAATAAAGAGTGCCTTGAAAAAAATCAATTTTTTCCATATAAAAAATCTTCTTGCAATCTAAGAAAGCTTAGGGATTAAAGAAAATTTTTAATTAAAAAGAGCGCGTTGAGAAAGAATCATTTTTTTTCAATATAAAAAATCTAGTTGCAATCTAAAATTTTTGAGATTAAAAAAATTTCTACTAATAAAAAATGCCTTAAAAAAGAAGTAATTGTTCTCAATATAAAAAATCTACTTGCAATCTAAGAAACCATAGAATTTGAGGGACATTTTTATTAACAAAGAGTGCCTTGAAATATATTTAATTATCTTCAATACTAAAAATCTACATTCAATCAAAGAAACCTTGAGCTTAAAGACAGTTTTTATTAATAAAAAGTGCCTTGAAAAAGAATCAATTTTTTCCATATAAAAAATCTTCTTGCAATCTAAGAAAGCTTAGGGATTAAAGAAAATTTTTAATTAAAAAGAGCGCGTTGAGAAAGAATCATTTTTTTTCAATATAAAAAATCTAGTTGCAATCTAAAATTTTTGAGATTAAAAAAATTTCTACTAATAAAAAATGCCTTAAAAAAGAAGTAATTGTTCTCAATATAAAAAATCTACTTGCAATCTAAGAAACCATAGAATTTGAGGGACATTTTTATTAACAAAGAGTGCCTTGAAATATATTTAATTATCTTCAATACTAAAAATCTACATTCAATCAAAGAAACCTTTGAGCTTAAAGACAGTTTTTATTAATAAAGAGTGCCTTGAAAAAGAATCAATTTTTTCCATATAAAAAATCTTCTTGCAATCTAAGAAAGCTTAGGGATTAAAGAAAATTTTTAATTAAAAAGAGCGCGTTTTTTTTCAATATAAAAAATCTAGTTGCAATCTAAAATTTTTGAGATTAAAAAAATTTCTACTAATAAAAAATGCCTTTAAAAAAGAAGTAATTGTTCTCAATATAAAAAATCTACTTGCAATCTAAGAAACCATAGAATTTGAGGGACATTTTTATTAACAAAGAGTGCCTTGAAATATATTTAATTATCTTCAATACTAAAAATCTACATTCAATCAAAGAAACCTTTGAGCTTAAAGACAGTTTTTATTAATAAAGAGTGCCTTGAAAAAGAATCAATTTTTTCCATATAAAAAATCTTCTTGCAATCTAAGAAAGCTTAGGGATTAAAGAAAATTTTTAATTAAAAAGAGCGCGTTTTTTTTCAATATAAAAAATCTAGTTGCAATCTAAAATTTTTGAGATTAAAAAAATTTCTACTAATAAAAAATGCCTTAAAAAGAAGTAATTGTTCTCAATATAAAAAATCTACTTGCAATCTAAGAAACCATAGAATTTGAAGGACATTTTATTAACAAAGAGTGCCTTGAAATATATTTAATTATTTTCAATACTAAAAATCTACATTCAATCAAAGATACCTTTGAGCTTAAAGACAGTTATTAATATAAACAGTGCCTTGAAAAAGAATCAATTTTTTCCATATAAAAAATCTTCTTGCAATATAAGAAAGCTTAGGGATTAAAGAAAATTTTTAATTAGCAAGAGCGCGTTGAGAAAGAATCATTTTTCAATATAAAGAATCTAGTTGCAATTTAAAATATTTAGATTAAAAAAATTTCTACTAATAAAAAGTGCCTTAAAAAAGAAGTAATTGTTCTCAATATAAAAAATCTACTTGCAATCTAAGAAAGCTTAGGGATTAAAGAAAATTTTAATTAAAAAGAGCGCGTTGAAAAGAATCATTTTTTTTCAATATAAAAAATCTAGTTGCAATCAAAATTTTTGAGATTAAAAAAATTTTACTAATAAAAAATGCCTTAAAAAAGAAGTAATTGTTCTCAATATAAAAAATCTACTTGCAATCTAAGAAACCATAGAATTTGAGGGACATTTTTATTAACAAAGAGTGCCTTGAAATATATTTAATTATCTTCAATACTAAAAATCTACATTCAATCAAAGAAACCTTTGAGCTTAAAGACAGTTTTTATTAATAAAGAGTGCCTTGAAAAAGAATCAATTTTTTCCATATAAAAAATCTTCTTGCAATCTAAGAAAGCTTAGGGATTAAAGAAAATTTTTAATTAAAAAGAGCGCGTTTTTTTTCAATATAAAAAATCTAGTTGCAATCTAAAATTTTTGAGATTAAAAAAATTTCTACTAAGAAAAAATGCCTTTAAAAAGAAGTAATTGTTCTCAATATAAAAAATCTACTTGCAATCTAAGAAACCATAGAATTTGAAGGACTATTTATTAACAAAGAGTGCCTTGAAATATATTTAATTATTTTCAATACTAAAAATCTACATTCAATCAAAGATACCTTTGAGCTTAAAGACAGTTATTAATATAAACAGTGCCTTGAAAAAGAATCAATTTTTTCCGTATAAAAAATCTTCTTGCAATATAAGAAAGCTTAGGGATTAAAGAAAATTTTTAATTAGCAAGAGCGCGTTGAGAAAGAATCATTTTTCAATATAAAGAATCTAGTTGCAATTAAAATATTTAGGATTAAAAAAATTTCTACTAATAAAAAGTGCCTTAAAAAAGAAGTAATTGTTCTCAATATAAAAAATCTACTTGCAATCTAAGAAAGCTTAGGGATTAAAGAAAATTTTTATTAAAAAGAGCGCGTTGAGAAAGAATCATTTTTTTTCAATATAAAAAATCTAGTTGCAATCTAAAATTTTTGAGATTAAAAAAATTTCTACTAATAAAAAATGCCTTAAAAAAGAAGTAATTGTTCTCAATATAAAAAATCTACTTGCAATCTAAGAAACCATAGAATTTGAGGGACATTTTTATTAACAAAGAGTGCCTTGAAATATATTTAATTATCTTCTAATACTAAAAATCTACATTCAATCAAAGAAACCTTTGAGCTTAAAGACAGTTTTAATTAATAAAGAGTGCCTTGAAAAAGAATCAATTTTTTCCATATAAAAAATCTTCTTGCAATCTAAGAAAGCTTAGGGATTAAAGAAAATTTTTAATTAAAAAGAGCGCGTTGAGAAAGAATCATTTTTTTTCAATATAAAGAATCTAGTTGCAATTTAAAATATTTAGATTAAAAAAATTTCTACTAATAAAAAGTGCCTTAAAAAAGAAGTAATTGTTCTCAATATAAAAAATCTACTTGCAATCTAAGAAACCATAGAATTTGAAGGACATTTTTATTAACAAAGAGTGGCTTGAAATATATTTAATTATCTTCAATACTAAATATCTACATTCAATCAAAGAAACCTTTGAGCTTAAAGACAGTTTTTATTAACAAAGAGTGCCTTGAAAAAGAATCAATTTTTTCCATATAAAAAATCTTCTTGCAATCTAAGAAAGCTTAGGGATTAAAGAAAATTTTTTATTAAAAAGAGCGCGTTGAGAAACAATCATTTTTTTTCAATATAAAGAATCTAGTTGCAATTTAAAATATTTAGGATTAAAAAAATGTCTACTAATAAAAAGTGCCTTAAAAAAGAAGTAATTTTTCTCAATATAAAAAATCTACTTGCAATCTAAGAAAGCTTAGGGATTAAAGAAAATTTTTAATTAAAAAGAGCGCGTTGAGAAAGAATCATTTTTTTTCAATATAAAAAATCTAGTTGCAATCTAAAATTTTTGAGATTAAAAAAATTTCTGCTAAAAAAGAAGTAATTGTTCTTAAAAAAAAAATTCTACTTACAATCAAAGAAAGCATAGAATTTGAGGGACATTTTTGTTAACAAAGAGTGCCTTGAAATATATTTAATTATCTTCAATACTAAAAATCTACATTCAATCAAAGAAACCTTTGAGCTTAAAGACAGTTTTTATTAATAAAGAGTGCCTTGAAAAAGAATCAATTTTTTCCATATAAAAAATCTTCTTGAAATCTAAGAAAGCTTAGGGATTAAAGAAAATTTTTAATTAAAAAGAGCGCGTTGAGAAAGAATCATTTTTTTTCAATATAAAAAATCTAGTTGCAATCTAAAGTTTTTGAGAATAAAAAAATTTCTACTAATAAAAAATGCATTAAAAAACAAGTAATTGTTCTCAATATAAAAAATCTACTTGCAATCTAAGAAACCATAGAATTTTAGGGACATTTTTATTAACAAAGAGTGCCTTGAAATATATTTAATTATCTTCAATACTAAAAATCTACATTCAATCAAAGAAACCTTTGAGCTTAAAGACAGTTTTTATTAATAAAGAGTGCCTTGAAAAAGAATCAATTTTTTCCATATAAAAAATCTTCTTGCAATCTAAGAAAGCTTAGGGATTAAAGAAAATTTTTAATTAAAAAGAGCGCGTTGAGAAAGAATCATTTTTTTTCAATATAAAGAATCTAGTTGCAATTTAAAATCTTTGAGATTAAAAAAATTTCTACTAATAAAAAGTGCCTTAAAAAAGAAGTAATTGTTCTCAATATAAAAAAATCTACTTGCAAAGACATTTTTTATTAATAAAGACTGCCTTGAAAAAGAATCAATTTTTTCAGTATAAAAAATCTACTTGCAATCTAAGAAACCATAGAATTTGAGGGACATTTTTATTAACAAAGAGTGCCTTGAAATATATTTAATTATTTTCAATACTAAAAATCTACATTCAATCAAAGAAACCTTTGAGCTTAAAGACAGTTTTTATTAATAAGGAGTGCCTTGAAAAAGAATCAATTTTTTCCATATAAAAAATCTTCTTGCAATCTAAGAAAGCTTAGGGATTAAAGAAAATTTTTAATTAAAAAGAGTGCGTTGAGAAAGAATCATTTTTTTTCAATATAAAAAATCTAGTTGCAATCTAAAATTTTTGAGATTAAAAAAATTTCTACTAATAAAAAATGCCTTAAAAAAGAAGTAATTGTTCTCAATATAAAGAATCTACTTGCAATCTAAGAAACCATAGAATTTGAGGGACATTTTTATTAACAAAGAGTGCCTTGAAATATATTTAGTTATCTTCAATACTAAAAATCTACATTCAATCAAAGAAACCTTTGAGCTTAAAGACAGTTTTTATTAATAAAGAGTGCCTTGAAAAAGAATCAATTTTTTCCATATAAAAAATCTTCTTGCAATCTAAGAAAGCTTAGGGATTAAAGAAAATTTTTAATTAAAAAGAGCGCGCTGAGAAAGAATCATTTTTTTTCAATATAAAAAATCTAGTTGCAATCTAAAATTTTTGAGATTAAAAAAATTTCTACTAATAAAAAATGCCTTAAAAAAGAAGTAATTGTTCTCAATATAAAAAATCTACTTGCAATCTAAGAAACCATAGAATTTGAGGGACATTTTTATTAACAAAGAGTGCCTTGAAATATATTTAATTATCTTCAATACTAAAAATCTACATTCAATCAAAGAAACCTTCGAGCTTAAAGGCAGTTTTTATTAATAAAGAGTGCCTTGAAAAAGAATCAATTTTTTCCATATAAAAAATCTTCTTGCAATATAAGAAAGCTTAGGGATTAAAGAAAATTTTTAATTAAAAAGAGCGCGTTGAGAAAGAATCATTTTTTTTTAATATAAAAAATCTAGTTGCAATCTAAAATTTTTGAGATTAAAAAAATTTCTACTAGTAAAAAATGCCTTAAAAAAGAAGTAATTGTTCTCAATATAAAAAATCTACTAGCAATCTAAGAAACCATAGAATTTGAGGGACATTTTTATTAACAAAGAGTGCCTTGAAATATATTTAATTATCTTCAATACTAAAAATCTACATTCAATCAAAGAAACCTTTGAGCTTAAAGACAGTTTTTATTAATAAAGAGTGCCTTGAAAAAGAATCAATTTTTTCCATATAAAAAATCTTCTTGCAATCTAAGAAAGCTTAGGGATTAAAGAAAATTTTTAATTAAAAAGAGCGCGTTTTTTTTCAATATAAAAAATCTAGTTGCAATCTAAAATTTTTGAGATTAAAAAAATTTCTACTAAGAAAAAATGCCTTTAAAAAGAAGTAATTGTTCTCAATATAAAAAATCTACTTGCAATCTAAGAAACCATAAAATTTGAGGGACATTTTTATTAACAAAGAGTGCCTTGAAATATATTTAATTATCTTCAATACTAAAAATCTACATTCAATCAAAGAAACCTTTGAGCTTAAAGACAGTTTTTATTAATAAAGAGTGCCTTGAAAAAGAATCAATTTTTTCCATATAAAAAATCTTCTTGCAATCTAAGAAAGCTTAGGGATTAAAGAAAATTTTTAATTAAAAAGAGCGCGTTTTTTTTCAATATAAAAAATCTAGTTGCAATCTAAAATTTTTGAGATTAAAAAAATTTCTACTAAGAAAAAATGCCTTTAAAAAGAAGTAATTGTTCTCAATATAAAAAATCTACTTGCAATCTAAGAAACCATAGAATTTGAAGGACTATTTATTAACAAAGAGTGCCTTGAAATATATTTAATTATTTTCAATACTAAAAATCTACATTCAATCAAAGATACCTTTGAGCTTAAAGACAGTTATTAATATAAACAGTGCCTTGAAAAAGAATCAATTTTTTCCGTATAAAAAATCTTCTTGCAATATAAGAAAGCTTAGGGATTAAAGAAAATTTTTAATTAGCAAGAGCGCGTTGAGAAAGAATCATTTTTTTTCAATATAAAGAATCTAGTTGCAATTTAAAATATTTAGGATTAAAAAAATTTCTACTAATAAAAAGTGCCTTAAAAAAGAAGTAATTGTTCTCAATATAAAAAATCTACTTGCAATCTAAGAAAGCTTAGGGATTAAAGAAAATTTTTAATTAAAAAGAGCGCGTTGAGAAAGAATCATTTTTTTTCAATATAAAAAATCTAGTTGCAATCTAAAATTTTTGAGATTAAAAAAATTTCTACTAATAAAAAATGCCTTAAAAAAGAAGTAATTGTTCTCAATATAAAAAATCTACTTGCAATCTAAGAAACCATAGAATTTGAGGGACATTTTTATTAACAAGGAGTGCCTTGAAATATATTTAATTATCTTCTATACTAAAAATCTACATTCAATCAAAGAAACCTTTGAGCTTAAAGACAGTTTTAATTAATAAAGAGTGCCTTGAAAAAGAATCAATTTTTTCCATATAAAAAATCTTCTTGCAATCTAAGAAAGCTTAGGGATTAAAGAAAATTTTTAATTAAAAAGAGCGTGTTGAGAAAGAATCATTTTTTTTCAATATAAAGAATCTAGTTGCAATTTAAAATATTTAAGATTAAAAAAATTTCTACTAATAAAAAGTGCCTTAAAAAAGAAGTAATTGTTCTCAATATAAAAAATCTACTTGCAATCTAAGAAACCATAGAATTTGAAGGACATTTTTATTAACAAAGAGTGGCTTGAAATATATTTAATTATCTTCAATACTAAATATCTACATTCAATCAAAGAAACCTTTGAGCTTAAAGACAGTTTTAATTAATAAAGAGTGCCTTGAAAAAGAATCAATTTTTTCCATATAAAAAATCTTCTTGCAATCTAAGAAAGCTTAGGGATTAAAGAAAATTTTTTATTAAAAAGAGCGCGTTGAGAAACAATCATTTTTTTTCAATATAAAGAATCTAGTTGCAATTTAAAATATTTAGGATTAAAAAAATTTCTACTAATAAAAAGTGCCTTAAAAAAGAAGTAATTGTTCTCAATATAAAAAATCTACTTGCAATCTAAGAAACCATAGAATTTGAGGGACATTTTTATTAACAAAGAGTGCCTTGAAATATATTTAATTATCTTCAATACTAAAAATCTACATTCAATCAAAGAAACCTTTGAGCTTAAAGACAGTTTTTATTAATAAAGAGTGCCTTGAAAAAGAATCAATTTTTTCCATATAAAAAATCTTCTTGAAATCTAAGAAAGCTTAGGGATTAAAGAAAATTTTTAATTAAAAAGAGCGCGTTGAGAAAGAATCATTTTTTTTCAATATAAAGAATCTAGTTGCAATTTAAAATATTTAAGATTAAAAAAATTTCTACTAATAAAGTGCCTTAAAAAAGAAGTAATTTTTCTCAATATAAAAAATCTACTTGCAATCTAAGAAAGCTTAGGGATTAAATAAAATTTTTAATTAAAAAGAGCGCGTTGAGAAAGAATCATTTTTTTTCAATATAAAAAATCTAGTTGCAATCTAAAATTTTTGAGATTAAAAAAATTTCTACTAATAAAAAATGCTTTAAAAAAGAAGTAATTGTTCTCAATATAAAAAATCTACTTACAATCTAAGAAACCATAGAATTTGAGGGACATTTTTATTAACAAAGAGTGCCTTGAAGTATATTTAATTATCTTCAATACTAAAAATCTACATTCAATCAAAGAAACCTTTGAGCTTAAAGACAGTTTTTACTAATAAAGAGTGCCGTGAAAAAGAATCAATTTTTTCCATATAAAAAATCTTCTTGAAATCTAAGAAAGCTTAGGGATTAAAGAAAATTTTTAATTAAAAAGAGCGCGTTGAGAAAGAATCATTTTTTTTCAATATAAAAAATCTAGTTGCAATCTAAAATTTTTGAGATTAAAAAAATTTCTACTAATAAAAAATGCATTAAAAAAGAAGTAATTGTTCTCAATATAAAAAATCTACTTGCAATCTAAGAAACCATAGAATTTTAGGGACATTTTTATTAACAAAGAGTGCCTTGAAATATATTTAATTATTTTCAATACTAAAAATCTACATTCAATCAAAGAAACCTTTGAGCTTAAAGACAGTTTTTATTAATAAAGAGTGCCTTGAAAAAGAATCAATTTTTTCCATATAAAAAATCTTCTTGCAATCTAAGAAAGCTTAGGGATTAAAGAAAATTTTTAATTAAAAAGAGCGCGTTGAGAAAGAATCATTTTTGTTCAATATAAAAAATCTAGTTGCAATCTAAAATTTTTGACATTAAAAAAATTTCTACTAATAAAAAATGCCTTAAAAAAGAAGTAATTGTTCTCAATATAAAAAAATCTACTTGCAATCTAAGAAACCATAGAATTTGAGGGACATTTTTATTAACAAAGAGTGCCTTGAAATATATTTAATTATCTTCAATACTAAAAATCTACATTCAATCAAAGAAACCTTTGAGCTTAAAGACAGTTTTTATTAATAAAGAGTGCCTTGAAAAAGAATCAATTTTTTCCATATAAAAAATCTTCTTGCAATCTAAGAAAGCTTAGGGATTAAAGAAAATTTTTAATTAAAAAGAGCGCGTTGAGAAAGAATCATTTTTTTTCAATATAAAAAATCTAGTTGCAATCTAAAATTTTTGAGATTAAAAAAATTTCTACTAATAAAAAATGCCTTAAAAAAGAAGTAATTGTTCTCAATATAAAAAATCTACTTGCAATCTAAGAAACCATAGAATTTGAGGGACATTTTTATTAACAAAGAGAAAGAATCATTTTTGTTCAATATAAAAAATCTAGTTGCAATCTAAAATTTTTGAGATTAAAAAAATTTCTACTAATAAAAAATGCCTTAAAAAAGAAGTAATTGTTCTCAATATAAAAAAATCTACTTGCAATCTAAGAAACCATAGAATTTGAGGGACATTTTTATTAACAAAGAGTGCCTTGAAATATATTTAATTATCTTCAATACTAAAAATCTACATTCAATCAAAGAAACCTTTGAGCTTAAAGACAGTTTTTATTAATAAAGAGTGCCTTGAAAAAGAATCAATTTTTTCCATATAAAAAATCTTCTTGCAATCTAAGAAAGCTTAGGGATTAAAGAAAATTTTTAATTAAAAAGAGCGCGTTGAGAAAGAATCATTTTTTTTCAATATAAAAAATCTAGTTGCAATCTAAAATTTTTGAGATTAAAAAAATTTCTACTAATAAAAAATGCCTTAAAAAAGAAGTAATTGTTCTCAATATAAAAAATCTACTTGCAATCTAAGAAACCATAGAATTTGAGGGACATTTTTATTAACAAAGAGTGCCTTGAAATATATTTAATTTTCTTCAATACTAAAAATTTACATTCAATCAAAGAAATCTTTGAGCTTAAAGACAGTTTTTATTAATAAAGAGTGCCTTGAAAAAGAATCAATTTTTTCAATATAAAAAATCTTCTTGCAATCTAAGAAAGCTTAGGGATTAAAGAAAATTTTTAATTAAAAAGAGCGCGTTGAGAAAGAATCATTTTTTTCAGTATAAAGAATCTAGTTGCAATTTAAAATATTTAGGATTAAAAAAATTTCTACTAGTAAAAAGTGCCTTAAAAATGAAGTAATTGTTCTCAATATAAAAAATCTACTTGCAATCTAAGAAAGCTTAGGGATTAAAGAAAATTTTTAATTAAAAAGGGCGGGTTGAGAAAGAATCATTTTTTTTCAATATAAAAAATCTAGTTGCAATCTAAAATTTTTGAGATTAAAAAAATTTCTACTAACAAAAATGCCTTAAAAAAGAAGTAATTGTTCTCAATATAAAAAATCTACTTGCAATCTAAGAAACCATAGAATTTGAGAGACATTTTTATTAACAAAGAGTGCCTTGAAATATATTTATTTTCAATACTAAAAATCTACATTCAATCAAAGAAACCTTTGAGCTTAAAGACAGTTTTTATTAATAAAGAGTGCCTTGAAAAAGAATCAATTTTTTCCATATAAAAAATCTTCTTGCAATCTAAGAAAGCTTAGGGATTAAAGAAAATTTTTAATTAAAAAGAGTGCGTTGAGAAAGAATCATTTTTTTTCAATATAAAAAATCTAGTTGCAATCTAAAATTTTTGAGATTAAAAAAATTTCTACTAATAAAAAATGCCTTAAAAAAGAAGTAATTGTTCTCAATATAAAAAATCTACTTGCAATCTAAGAAACCATAGAATTTGAGGGACATTTTTATTAACAAAGAGTGCCTTGAAATATATTTAATTATCTTCAATACTAAAAATCTACATTCAATCAAAGAAACCTTTGAGCTTAAAGACAGTTTTTATTAATAAAGAGTGCCTTGAAAAAGAATCAATTTTTTCCATATAAAAAATCTTCTTGCAATTCAAGAAAGCTTAGGGATTAAAGAAAATTTTTAATTAAAAAGAGCGCGTTGAGAAAGAATCATTTTTTTTTAATATAAAAAATCTAGTTGCAATCTAAAATTTTTGAGATTAAAAAAATTTCTACTAGTAAAAAATGCCTTAAAAAAGAAGTAATTGTTCTCAATATAAAAAATCTACTTGCAATCTAAGAAACCATAGAATTTGAGGCACATTTTTATTAATAAAGAGTGCCTTGAAATATATTTAATTATCTTCAATACTAAAAATCTACATTCAATCAAAGAAACCTTTGAGCTTAAAGACAGTTTTTATTAATAAAGAGTGCCTTGAAAAAGAATCAATTTTTTCCATATAAAAAATCTTCTTGCAATCTAAGAAAGCTTAGGGATTAAAGAAAATTTTTAATTAAAAAGAGCGCGTTGAGAAAGAATCATTTTTTCTCAATATAAAAAATCTAGTTGCAATCTAAAATTTTTGAGATTAAAAAAATTTCTACTAATAAAAAATGCCTTAAAAAAGAAGTAATTGTTCTCAATATAAAAAATCTACTTGCAATCTAAGAAACCATAGAATTTGAAGGACATTTTTATTAACAAAGAGTGGCTTGAAATATATTTAATTATCTTCAATACTAAAAATCTACATTCAATCAAAGAAACCTTTGAGCTTAAAGACAGTTTTTATTAATAAAGAGTGCCTTGAAAAAGAATCAATTTTTTCCATATAAAAAATCTTCTTGCAATCTAAGAAAGCTTAGGGATTAAAGAAAATTTTTAATTAAAAAGAGCGCGTTGAGAAAGAATCATTTTTTTTCAATATAAAAAATCTAGTTGCAATCTAAAATTTTTGAGATTAAAAAAATTTCTACTAATAAAAAATGCCTTAAAAAAGAAGTAATTGTTCTCAATATAAAAAATCTACTTGCAATCTAAGAAACCATAGAATTTGAGGGACATTTTTATTAACAAAGAGTGCCTTGAAATATATTTAATTATCTTCAATACTAAAAATCTACATTCAATCAAAGAAACCTTCGAGCTTAAAGACAGTTTTTATTAATAAAGAGTGCCTTGAAAAAGAATCAATTTTTTCCATATAAAAAATCTTCTTGCAATCTAAGAAAGCTTAGGGATTAAAGAAAATTTTTAATTAAAAAGAGCGCGTTGAGAAAGAATCATTTTTTTTTATATAAAAAATTTAGTTGCAATCTAAAATTTTTGAGATTAAAAAAATTTCTACTAATAAAAAATGCCTTAAAAAAGAAATAATTGTTCTCAATATAAAAAATCTACTTGCAATCTAAGAAACCATAGAATTTGAGGGACATTTTTATTAACAAAGAGTGCCTTGAAATATATTTAATTATCTTCAATACTAAAAATCTACATTCAATCAAAGAAACCTTTGAGCTTAAAGACAGTTTTTATTAATAAAGAGTGCCTTGAAAAAGAATCAATTTTTTCCATATAAAAAATCTCCTTGCAATCTAAGAAAGCTTAGGGATTAAACAAAATTTTTAATTAAAAAGAGCGCGTTGAGAAAGAATCATTTTTTTTCAATATAAAGAATCTAGTTGCAATTTAAAATATTTAGGATTAAAAAAATTTCTACTAATAAAAAGTGCCTTAAAAAAGAAGTAATTGTTCTCAATATAAAAAATCTACTTGCAATTTAAGAAAGCTTAGGGATTAAAGAAAATTTTTAATTAAAAAGAGCGCGTTGAGAAAGAATCATTTTTTTTCAATATAAAAAATCTAGTTGCAATCTAATATTTTTGAAATTAAAAAAATTTCTACTAATAAAAAATGCCTTAAAAAAGAAGTAATTGTTCTCAATATAAAAAATCTACTTGCAATCTAAGAAACCATAGAATTGAGGGACATTTTTATTAACAAAGAGTGCCTTGAAATATATTTAATTATCTTCAATACTAAAAATCTACATTCAATCAAAGAAACCTTTGAGCTTAAAGACAGTTTTTATTAATAAAGAGTGCCTTGAAAAAGAATCAATTTTTTCCATATAAAAAATGTTCTTGCAATCTAAGAAAGCTTAGGAATTAAAGAAAATTTTTAATTAAAAAGAGCGCGTTGAGAAAGAATCATTTTTTTTCAATATAAAAAATCTAGTTGCAATCTAAAATTTTTGAGATTAAAAAAATTTCTACTAATAAAAAATGCCTTAAAAAAGAAGTAATTGTTCTCAATATAAAAAATCTACTTGCAATCTAAGAAACCATAGAATTTGAGGGACATTTTTATTAACAAAGAGTGCCTTGAAATATATTTAATTATCTTCAATACTAAAAATCTGCATTCAATCAAAGAAACCTTTGAGCTTAAAGACAGTTTTTATTAATAAAGAGTGCCTTGAAAAAGAATCAATTCTTTCCATATAAAAAATCTTCTTGCAATCTAAGAAAGCTTAGGGATTAAAGAAAATTTTTAATTAAAAAGAGCGCGTTGAGAAAGAATCATTTTTTTTCAATATAAAAAATCTAGTTGCAATCTAAAATTTTTGAGATTAAAAAAATTTCTACTAATAAAAAATGCCTTAAAAAAGAAGTAATTGTTCTCAATATAAAAAAATCTACTTGCAATCTAAGAAACCATAGAATTTGAGGGACATTTTTATTAACAAAGAGTGCCTTGAAATATATTTAATTATCTTCAATACTGAAAATCTACATTCAATCAAAGAAACCTTTGAGCTTAAAGACAGTTTTTATTAATAAAGAGTGCCTTGAAAAAGAATCAATTTATTCCATATAAAAAATCTTCTTGCAATCTAAGAAAGCTTAGGGATTAAAGAAAATTTTTAATTAAAAAGAGCGCGTTGAGAAAGAATCATTTTTTTTCAATATAAAATATCTAGTTGCAATCTAAAATTTTTGAGATTAAAAAAATTTCTACTAATAAAAAATGCCTTAAAAAAGAAGTAATTGTTCTCAATATAAAAAATCTACTTGCAATCTAAGAAACCATAGAATTTGAGGGACATTTTTATTAACAAAGAGTGCCTTGAAATATATTTAATTATCTTCAATACTAAAAATCTACATTCAATCAAAGAAACCTTTGAGCTTAAAGACAGTTTTTATTAATAAAGAGTGCCTTGAAAAAGAATCAATTTTTTCCATATAAAAAATCTTCTTGCAATCTAAGAAAGCTTAGGGATTAAAGAAAATTTTTAATTAAAAAGAGCGCGTTGAGAAAGAATCATTTTTTTTCAATATAAAGAATCTAGTTGCAATTTAAAATATTTAGGATTAAAAAAATTTCTACTAATAAAAAGTGCCTTAAAAAAGAAGTAATTGTTCTCAATATAAAAAATCTACTTGCAATCTAAGAAAGCTTAGGGATTAAAGAAAATTTTTAATTAAAAAGAGCGCGCTGAGAAAGAATCACTTTTTTTCAATATAAAAAATCTAGTTGCAATCTAAAATTTTTGAGATTAAAAAAATTTCTACTAATAAAAAGTGCCTTAAAAAAGAAGTAATTGTTCTCAATATAAAAAATCTACTTGCAATCTAAGAAACCATAGAATTTGAAGGACATTTTTATTAACAAAGAGTGCCTTGAAATATGTTTAATTATTTTCAATACTAAAAATCTACATTCAATCAAAGAAACCTTTGAGCTTAAAGACAGTTTTTATTAATAAAGAGTGCCTTGAAAAAGAAACAATTTTTTCCATATAAAAAATCTTCTTGCAATCTAAGAAAGCTTAGGGATTAAAGAAAATTTTTAATTAAAAAGAGTGCTTTGAGAAAGAATCATTTTTTTTCAATATAAAAAATCTAGTTGCAATCTAAAATTTTTGAGATTAGAAAAATTTCTACTAATAAAAAATGCCTTAAAAAAGAAGTAAATGTTCTCAATATAAAAAATCTACTTGCAATCTAAGAAACCATAGAATTTGAGGGACATTTTTATTAACAAAGAGTGCCTTGAAATATATTTAATTATCTTCAATACTAAAAATCTACATTCAATCAAAGAAACCTTTGAGCTTAAAGACAGTTTTTATTAATAAAGAGTGCCTTGAAAAAGAATCAATTTTTTCCATATAAAAAATCTTCTTGCAATCTAAGAAAGCTTAGGGATTAAAGAAAATTTTTAATTAAAAAGAGCGCGTTGAGAAAGAACCATTTTTTTTCAATATAAAAAACCTAGTTGCAATCTAAAATTTTTGAGATTAAAAAAATTTCTACTAATAAAAAATGCCTTAAAAAAGAAGTAATTGTTCTCAATATAAAAAATCTACTTGCAATCTAAGAAACCATAGAATTTGAGGGACATTTTTATTAACAAAGAGTGCCTTGAAATATATTTAATTATCTTCAATACTAAAAATCTACATTCAATAAAAGAAACCTTTGAGCTTAAAGACAGTTTTTATTAATAAAGAGTGCCTTGAAAAAGAATCAATTTTTTCCATATAAAAAATCTTCTTGCAATCTAAGAAAGCTTAGGGATTAAAGAAAATTTTTAATTAAAAAGAGCGCGTTGAGAAAGAACCATTTTTTTTCAATATAAAAAACCTAGTTGCAATCTAAAATTTTTGAGATTAAAAAAATTTCTACTAATAAAAAATGCCTTAAAAAAGAAATAATTGTTCTCAATATAAAAAATCTACTTGCAATCTAAGAAACCATAGAATTTGAGGGACATTTTTATTAACAAAGAGTGCCTTGAAATATATTTAATTATCTTCAATACTAAAAATCTACATTCAATCAAAGAAACCTTTGAGCTTAAAGACAGTTTTTATTAATAAAGAGTGCCTTGAAAAAGAATCAATTTTTTTCATATAAAAAATCTTCATGCAATCTAAGAAAGCTTAGGGATTAAAGAAAATTTTTAATTAAAAAGAGCGCGTTGAGAAAGAACCATTTTTTTTCAATATAAAAAACCTAGTTGCAATCTAAAATTTTTGAGATTAAAAAAATTTCTACTAATAAAAAATGCCTTAAAAAAGAAATAATTGTTCTCAATATAAAAAATCTACTTGCAATCTAAGAAACCATAGAATTTGAGGGACATTTTTATTAGCAAAGAGTGCCTTGAAATATATTTAATTACCTTCAATACTAAAAATCTACATTCAATCAAAGAAACCTTTGAGCTTAAAGACAGTTTTTATTAATAAAGAGTGCCTTGAAAAAGAATCAATTTTTTCCATATAAAAAATCTTCTTGCAATCTAAGAAAGCTTAGGGATTAAAGAAAATTTTTAATTAAAAAGAGCGCGTTGAGAAAGAATCATTTTTTTTCAATATAAAGAATCTAGTTGCAATCTAAAATTTTTGAGATTAAAAAATTTCTACTAATAAAAAATGCCTTAAAAAAGAAGTAATTGTTCTCAATATAAAAAATCTACTTGCAATCTAAGAAACCATAGAATTTGAGGGACATTTTTATTAACAAAGAGTGCCTTGAAATATATTTAATTATCTTCAATACTAAAAATCTACATTCAATCAAAGAAACCTTTGAGCTTAAAGACAGTTTTTATTAATAAAGAGTGCCTTGAAAAAGAATCAATTTTTTCCATATAAAAAATCTTCTTGCAATCTAAGAAAGCTTAGGGATTAAAGAAAATTTTTAATTAAAAAGAGCGCGTTGAGAAAGAATCATTTTTTTTCAATATAAAAAATCTAGTTGCAATCTAAAATTTTTGAGATTAAAAAAATTTCTACTAATAAAAAATGCCTTAAAAAAGAAGTAATTGTTCTCAATATAAAAAATCTACTTGCAATCTAAGAAACTATAGAATTTGAGGGGCATTTTTATTAACAAAGAGTGCCTTGAAATATATTTAATTATCTTCAATACTAAAAATCTACATTCAATCAAAGAAACCTTTGAGCTTAAAGACAGTTTTTATTAATAAAGAGTGCCTTGAAAAAGAATCAATTTTTTCCATATAAAAAATCTTCTTGCAATCTAAGAAAGCTTAGGGATTAAAGAAAATTTTTAATTAAAAAGAGCGCGTTGAGAAAGAATCATTTTTTTTCAATATAAAAAATCTAATTGCAATCTAAAATTTTTGAGATTAAAAAAATTTCTACTAATAAAAAATGCCTTAAAAAAGAAGTAATTGTTCTCAATATAAAAAATCTACTTGCAATCTAAGAAACCATAGAATTTGAGGGACATTTTTATTAACAAAGAATGCCTTGAAATATATTTAATTATCTTCAATACTAAAAATCTACATTCAATCAAAGAAACCTTTGAGCTTAAAGACAGTTTTTATTAATAGAGTGCCTTGAAAAAGAATCAATTTTTTCCATATAAAAAATCTTCTTGCAATCTAAGAAAGCTTAGGGATTAAAGAAAATTTTTAATTAAAAAGAGCGCGTTGAGAAAGAATCATTTTTTTTCAATATAAAGAATCTAGTTGCAATTTAAAATATTTAGGATTAAAAAAATTTCTACTAATAAAAAGTGCCTTAAAAAAGAAGTAATTGTTCTCAATAAAAAAATCTACTTGCAATCTAAGAAACCATAGAATTTGAGGGACATTTTTATTAACAAAGAGTGCCTTGAAATATATTTAATTATTTTCAATACTAAAAATCTACATTCAATCAAAGAAACTTTTGAGCTTAAAGACAGTTTTTATTAATAAAGAGTGCCTTGAAAAAGAATCATTTTTTTCCATATAAAAAATCTTCTTGCATTCTAAGAAAGCTTAAAGATTAAATTTTTTAATAAGAAGGAATACTTTGAAAAAGAATTAATTTTTTTGAAAATAGAAAAATCATTTTTCATTCTAAAAAATGTTACAGATTAAATAAATTTTTTATTAACAAAGAGTGCGTTGAAAAGAGATTCACTTTCTCTTCTAAATAAAGTTTCTATTTACAATCTAAAAAACCCCATTTATAAAAGAAAATTTTTTATTGGTAAAAAGTGCCTTAAAAAAATTAATTTTTTTCAATATGGAAAATCTACTTGTGTGGACTCTTAGACGACTCTTATTGAAAGTCATTAAAATCGTATCTTTTTTGTGATCACTCCTCATATAACGTATTTTTAATTTGTGAAATAAAAGACTTAAAGATTTAAATATTTTTAATCAAAATTTAGCTTAGATCGTTCCATATGTTGGACTTGTCTTTACAGAAAGCTTTTTTGACAAAGATTATTACATGGACAAAAGTAACAATTTTAAATGTATGTTCAAGGAAATTGGTTCCACATTGTATGTTGGCATAAATCATATGTGTATCATATTTGGTCTAGAATGGTCAATATTTTTAACTCTCTACTCTCTACCATATGATGAATGTTTCGAATTATCTTCAAATAATTGAGAAATATTATTTGTTTCGTTGACATGCAATTCATTTAATTTACAGTTTATCACATTAGCCAAAGTGGTACAGGGTGTTTAAGAATGGGCCACGACCGACTGTAAGATTCTTTCTAGTTTCACTATCCAAAAATCTATTTACAACGTAAAAAAGTTTACATATAAAAGTAAATTTTTTTTAACAGAAAGAGTGCTTTGAAAAATTAGTCAAAACCTTTATTGCAAATTAATATCAAAAATCGTCTTGCATACATAAAAATGAATACTTTGATAAATTATATAAAAACTTTTGTCAGTGTCGGAAATGTACTTGCTCTGTAAGAAAATTTATAAAAAGAAGATCATACTTTTTACATCGAAAATATTCTGCTAATTGAAACAACGTTATAAAAAGGTAAAAAATTAATAAGGAAAATATTTTTTACTATATAAAAAAATCTACTTGTAGTCCAAACTATTAATCTTTTTAATGAAGAATCAAAAAAAAACTTCTTGCCGTTGAAAGAAATTCGTTTGTAAGAATTTGCCTTAAAAAGTAAAACTAATATAAAGAAGAGTCCACTTTGAACATTGCATTTGATCTGATTTATTCTAAAAGGAAACGTTTCTTTAACAAAAAAAGAGCCGATCTAATGTAAATATAGATATTACAAGAAGTTGTGTAAAACTTACATTTAAGCACAATCAATTCTTGTTTTATAGATTGAATATTCTAAAATCAGCCTCGGATTTTGTACAACTTAGGCAAATGTCTCGTTACTCGCGTAAAATACTTGTTGGAGGCTTGCCACATGACACTGATGACTACGACATAATAAACTCTTTTAGAAAATTTGGGCCATTTGTGATAGAGTGGCCTCACAAGTCCAAACTCAGTAACATTCAGCCAAAAGGATATGCTTTTCTACTCTTTCAGGAAGAGTGTAGTATAAAACTTTTGATAGAATCGTGCTCAATTAAAAAAGATGAATTGTATATACGTCTTTCTTCGGCGTCGATTAAAAACAAGCTGGTGCATGTGCGCCTATGGTGCTTGACCAATTCTAATTATCTATTGAATGCTGACGTACATATGGATCGTCGTAAAACTGTTTTTGTTGCTGGCGTACCACGCACATTTAAAGCCTCTGACTTAGCCTTGTTAATGGATCGATTATATGGCTCTGTTTGTCATGCAGCTATAGATGTAGATATAAAGTGTAAGTATCCCAAAGGCGCTGGCCGCGTTACATTCTTTAAGCAAAAATGTTATATTGCCGCGTTATCCGTACGTTTCGTTCAATTGCAACATAATGGTGTTGATAAACATATGGAAATAAAGCCATATCTATTGAATGATCAATATTGTGACGGATGTAACGGTCACCTGTGTGGCGATGAGTATGCTCCATTCTTTTGCAGCAATATCACCTGTCTAAAGTACTATTGTGGACAATGTTGGGGCATTGTACACTCTACTTTTGATGGTGAATTTCATAAGCCGTTAGTTACAAAACGCTCTAAGTGTCCACGTAATGTGCCATTGGCTCGCTGCTAATTTCACCGTTTAAGTCATCGTTTACTACATTAAGAATCATATTGACATCAATAAACCAATATTTTTTTTTCTCAACATTTTCTTATAAAAATGATGATATGATTAGTGGATTATTATGCACTCCTAAACAGCAACAAACATAAATGTTTACATTTATTTACTTTAAAGATAATAATAATTTGTCATCTTTACATATATTAGTAGTTATTATGTTTCTATAAAATTTGTTTCTATAAAATTAGTTTCCTTTTACATATATATAATAATGGATTATCTTATTATTTTTACCTATTAACAATAATACTCGTTTTTTCAACGTTTTCTCATAAATATTTTCCTGGTACACTTAATTGTTTATACACAATTAGTTTTGAACGTATGAAACCAAATTTATCTGCTGTACTATGAACTTTTAATTTACAAATAATCAATTATGCTGTTTTTCAATTTTAATAGCAAATAATAAAAAGTTGTTTTATTTTTTACATATTAAAAATTGACGTACTTTACTGAGGAACTTGGCCCCACTTTTTTATAAATTTTGCTTTTTTATAAATTTTATAAATGCAGGATGTGTCTTATTCAAATGTTAACAAATTTTTACCATTTGACTTACAAGACATTTAAGTAATGATATTGAAAGGATTCATATGTACAAGTACTACTAGTGTCATTTGTCGACATTTACAATATATTGTTATGAAAACTAATGAAGCCTAAAGAAACTCCATAAACAATTTTACATATAAATCGCAGTTAATACAACGCAGATAAATAGAGTTGTTTCATTGTTGCTATTATTGTTATTCCTGTTACTGTTGGTGTTGTACTGTTTGAGTATCAATTGTTAGCAAATGGTCTTGAGTTTTTTATGGAACTATATTAAGATGCTAATCTACTCTAATCTATTCTAATGTATTCTAATCTACGCTAATCTACCCTAATCTACTCTAATTTATTTTAATCCATTCTAATCTAGTCTAATCTATTCTAATCTATTCTAACCTACTCTAATCTACTCTAATCCACTCTATCTACTGTAATCTATTCTAATCTATTCTAATCTATTCTAATCTACTCTAATCTACTCTAATCTACTCTAATCTACTCTAGTCTACTCTAATCCACTTTATCTACTCTAATCTATTCTAATCTACTTTAGTCTATTCTAATCTACTCTAATGTACTCTAGTCTACTCTAATCAACTCTAATCCACTCTATCTACTCTAGTCTATTCTAATCTACTTTAGTTTATTCTAATCTACTCTAATCTACTCCAATCTACTCTACTCCACTCTAATCTACTCTAATCCACTCTATCTAATCTAATCTATTCTAATCTATTCTAATCTACTTTAGTCTATTCTAATCTACTCTAATCTACTCTAATCTACTCTAATCTACTTTAATCTGCTCTAATTTACTCTAATCCACTCTATCTATTCTAATCTATTCTAATCTACTTTAGTCTATTTTAATCTACTCTAATCTACTATAATCTACTCTACTCTACTTTAGTCTATTCTAATCTACTCTAATCTACTCTAATCTACTTTAGTCTATTCTAATCTACTCTAATCTACTCTATTCGAGTCTTATCTACTCTAATCTATTCTAATCTACTTCAGTCTACTCTAATCTACTCTAGTCTACTCTAATCTACTCTAATCTACTCTAATCTACTCTAATCTACTCTAATCTACTCTAATCTACTCTTATCTACTCTAATCTACTCTAATCTACTCTAATCTACTCTAATCTACTCTAATCTTCTCTAATCTACTCTAATATACTCTAATCTATTCTAGTCTACTTTAGTCTACTCTAATCTACTCTAATCTACTCCAATCTACTCTAATCTACTCTAATCTACTCTAATCTACTCTAATTTACTCCAATCTACTCTAATCTATTCTAATGTATTCTAATCTACCCTAATCTACCCTAATTTATTTTAATCTATTCTAATCTAGTCTAATCTATTCTAATGTATTCTATCCTACTCTAATCTACTCTAATCCACTCTATCTACTCTAATCTATTCTAATCTATTCTAATCTACTCTAATCTACTCTAATCCACTCTATCTACTCTAATCTATTCTAATCTACTCTAATCTACTCTAATCGAGTCTTATCTACTCTAATCTATTCTAATCTACTTTAGTCTACTCTAATCTACTCTAATCTATTCTAATCTACTCTAATCTACTCTAATCTACTCCAATCTATTCTAATCTACTCTAATCTACTCTAATCTATTCTAATGTACTCTAACCTCTTCTAATTTACTCTAACCTACTCTAATTTGTTCTAAT
This sequence comes from Melophagus ovinus, assembly GCA_023089585.1. Classification (NCBI taxonomy): domain Eukaryota; kingdom Metazoa; phylum Arthropoda; class Insecta; order Diptera; family Hippoboscidae; genus Melophagus; species Melophagus ovinus. The sequence continues at coordinate 25,611 of JAKKIB010000129.1, forward strand.
CTACTCTATCTACCCTAATCTATTCTAATCTACTTTAGTCTATTCTAATCTACTCTAATCTACTCTAATCTACCCTGGTCTACTCTAATCTACTCTGGTCTACTTTGATCTACTCCAATTTACTCTAATCTACTGTAATCTATTCTAATCCACTCTATCTACTCTAATTTATTCTAATCTACTTTTGTCTATTCTAATCTACTCTAATCTACTCTAATTTACCTTAGTCTATTCTAATCTACTCTAAGCTGCTCTAATCTACTTTAATCTACTCTAGTCTACTCTAATCTACTCTAATGTACTCTAATCTTCTCTAATCTACTCTAATCTACTCTAATCTAATTTAGTCTACTCTAATCTACTTTCGTCTATACTAATTTACTCTAATCTACTCTAATCTACTCTAATCTATTCTAATCTACTTTAGTCTATTCTAATCTACTCTAATCTACTCTAATCTACTCTAATCTTCTCTAATCTACTCTAATCTACTCTAATCTACTCTAATCTTTTCTAATCTACTCTAATTTACTCTAATTTACTCTAATCTACTCTAATCTACTCTAATCTACTCTAATCTACTCTAGTCTACTCTAGTCTATTCTAATCTACTCTAATCCACTCTATCTACTCTAATCTATTCTAATCTACTTTAGTCTATTCTAATCTACTCTAATGTACTCTAGTCTACTCTAATCTACTCTAATCCGCTCTATCTACTCTAATCTATTCTAATCTACTTTAGTTTATTCTAATCTACTCTACTCTACTCCAATCTACTCTAATCCACTATAATCTACTCTAATCCACTCTATCTACTCTAATCTATTCTAATCTATTCTAATCTACTTTATTCTATTCTAATCTACTCTAATCTACTCTAATCTACTCTAATCTACTCTAATTTATTCTAATCCACTCTATCTACTCTAATCTATTCTAATCTACTTTAGTCTGTTTTAATCTACTCTAATCTACTACAATCTACTCTAATCTACTTTAGTCCATTCTAATCTACTCTAATCTACTCTAATCTACTTTAATTTACTCTAGTCTACTCTAGTATACTCTAATCTACTTTAATCTACTCTAATTTACTCTAATCTACTCTAATCTACTCTAATCCACTCTATCTACTCCAATCTGTTCTAATCTACTTTAGTCTATTCTAATATACTCTAATTTACTCTAATCTACTCTAATCTACTCTAATCTACTCTAATCTACTCTAATCTACTCTAATATACTTTAGTCTATTCTAATCTACTCTAATCTACTCTATTCGAGTCTTATCTACTCTAATCTATTCTAATCTACTTCAGTCTACTCTAATCTACTCTAGTCTACTCTAGTCTACTCTAATCTACTCTAATCTACTCTAACCTACTCTAATCTACTCTAATCTACTCTAATCTACTCTTATCTACTCTAATCTACTCTAATCTAGTCTAATCTACTCTAATCTACTCTAATCTTCTCTAATCTACTCTAATATAGTCTAATCTATTCTAGTCTACTTTAGTCTACTCTAATCTACTCTAATCTACTCCAATCTACTCTAATCTACTCTAATCTACTCTAATCTACTCTAGCTTACTCCAATCTACTCTAATCTATTCTAATGTATTCTAATCTACCCTAATCTGCCCTAATTTATTTTAATCTATTCTAATCTAGTCTAATCTATTCTAATGTATTCTATCCTACTCTAATCTACTCTAATCCACTCTATCTACTCTAATCTATTCTAATCTATTCTAATCTACTCTAATCTACTCTAATCCACTCTATCTACTCTAATCTATTCTAATCTACTCTAATCTACTCTAATCGAGTCTTATCTACTCTAATCTATTCTAATCTACTTTAGTCTACTCTAATCTACTCTAATCTATTCTAATCTACTCTAATCTACTCTAATCTACTCCAATCTATTCTAATCTACTCTAATCTACTCTAATCTATTCTAATCTACTCTAACCTATTCTAATTTACTCTAACCTACTCTAATTTACTCTAATCTACTCTATCTACTCTAATCTATTCTAATCTACTTTAGTCTATTCTAATCTACTCTAATCTACTCTAATCTACCCTGGTCTACTCTAATCTACTCTGGTCTACTTTGATCTACTCCAATTTACTCTAATCTACTGTAATCTATTCTAATCCACTCTATCTACTCTAATTTATTCTAATCTACTTTTGTCTATTCTAATCTACTCTAATCTACTCTAATTTACCTTAGTCTATTCTAATCTACTCTAAGCTGCTCTAATCTACTTTAATCTACTCTAGTCTACTCTAATCTACTCTAATGTACTCTAATCTTCTCTAATCTACTCTAATCTACTCTAATCTAATTTAGTCTACTCTAATCTACTCTAATCTACTTTCGTCTATACTAATTTACTCTAATCTACTCTAATCTACTCTAATCTATTCTAATCTACTTTAGTCTATTCTAATCTACTCTAATCTACTCTAATCTACTCTAATCTTCTCTAATCTACTCTAATCTACTCTAATCTACTCTAATCTTTTCTAATCTACTCTAATTTACTCTAATTTACTCTAATCTACTCTAATCTACTCTAATCTACTCTAGTCTACTCTAGTCTATTCTAATCTACTCTAATCCACTCTATCTACTCTAATCTATTCTAATCTACTTTAGTCTATTCTAATCTACTCTAATGTACTCTAGTCTACTCTAATCTACTCTAATCCGCTCTATCTACTCTAATCTATTCTAATCTACTTTAGTTTATTCTAATCTACTCTACTCTACTCCAATCTACTCTAATCCACTATAATCTACTCTAATCCACTCTATCTACTCTAATCTATTCTAATCTATTCTAATCTACTTTATTCTATTCTAATCTACTCTAATCTACTCTAATCTACTCTAATCTACTCTAATCTACTCTAATTTATTCTAATCCACTCTATCTACTCTAATCTATTCTAATCTACTTTAGTCTGTTTTAATCTACTCTAATCTACTACAATCTACTCTAATCTACTTTAGTCCATTCTAATCTACTCTAATCTACTCTAATCTACTTTAATTTACTCTAGTCTACTCTAATATACTCTAATCTACTTTAATCTACTCTAATTTACTCTAATCTACTCTAATCTACTCTAATCCACTCTATCTACTCTAATCTGTTCTAATCTACTTTAGTCTATTCTAATATACTCTAATTTACTCTAATCTACTCTAATCTACTCTAATCTACTCTAATCTACTCTAATCTACTCTAATATACTTTAGTCTATTCTAATCTACTCTAATCTACTCTATTCGAGTCTTATCTACTCTAATCTATTCTAATCTACTTCAGTCTACTCTAATCTACTCTAGTCTACTCTAATCTACTCTAATCTACTCTAACCTACTCTAATCTACTCTAATCTACTCTAATCTACTCTAATCTACTCTAATCTACTCTAATCTAGTCTAATCTACTCTAATCTACTCTAATATTCTCTAATCTACTCTAATATACTCTAATCTATTCTAGTCTACTTTAGTCTACTCTAATCTACTCTAATCTACTCCAATCTACTCTAATCTACTCTAATCTACTCTAATCTACTCTAGCTTACTCCAATCTACTCTAATCTATTCTAATGTATTCTAATCTACCCTAATCTGCCCTAATTTATTTTAATCTATTCTAATCTAGTCTAATCTATTCTAATGTATTCTATCCTACTCTAATCTACTCTAATCCACTCTATCTACTCTAATCTATTCTAATCTATTCTAATCTACTCTAATCTACTCTAATCCACTCTATCTACTCTAATCTATTCTAATCTACTCTAATCTACTCTAATCGAGTCTTATCTACTCTAATCTATTCTAATCTACTTTAGTCTACTCTAATCTACTCTAATCTATTCTAATCTACTCTAATCTACTCTAATCTACTCCAATCTATTCTAATCTACTCTAATCTACTCTAATCTATTCTAATCTACTCTAACCTATTCTAATTTACTCTAACCTACTCTAATTTACTCTAATCTACTCTATCTACTCTAATCTATTCTAATCTACTTTAGTCTATTCTAATCTACTCTAATCTACTCTAATCTACCCTGGTCTACTCTAATCTACTCTGGTCTACTTTGATCTACTCCAATTTACTCTAATCTACTGTAATCTATTCTAATCCACTCTATCTACTCTAATTTATTCTAATCTACTTTTGTCTATTCTAATCTACTCTAATCTACTCTAATTTACCTTAGTCTATTCTAATCTACTCTAAGCTGCTCTAATCTACTTTAATCTACTCTAGTCTACTCTAATCTACTCTAATGTACTCTAATCTTCTCTAATCTACTCTAATCTACTCTAATCTAATTTAGTCTACTCTAATCTACTCTAATCTACTTTCGTCTATACTAATTTACTCTAATCTACTCTAATCTACTCTAATCTATTCTAATCTACTTTAGTCTATTCTAATCTACTCTAATCTACTCTAATCTACTCTAATCTTCTCTAATCTACTCTAATCTACTCTAATCTACTCTAATCTACTCTAATCTACTCTAATTTACTCTAATTTACTCTAATCTACTCTAATGTACTCTAATCTACTCTAGTCTACTCTAGTCTATTCTAATCTACTCTAATCCACTCTATCTACTCTAATCTATTCTAATCTACTTTAGTCTATTCTAATCTACTCTAATGTACTCTAGTCTACTCTAATCTACTCTAATCCGCTCTATCTACTCTAATCTATTCTAATCTACTTTAGTTTATTCTAATCTACTCTACTCTACTCCAATCTACTCTAATCCACTATAATCTACTCTAATCCACTCTATCTACTCTAATCTATTCTAATCTATTCTAATCTACTTTATTCTATTCTAATCTACTCTAATCTACTCTAATCTACTCTAATCTACTCTAATTTATTCTAATCCACTCTATCTACTCTAATCTATTCTAATCTACTTTAGTCTGTTTTAATCTACTCTAATCTACTACAATCTACTCTAATCTACTTTAGTCCATTCTAATCTACTCTAATCTACTCTAATCTACTTTAATTTAATCTAGTCTACTCTAATATACTCTAATCTACTTTAATCTACTCTAATTTACTCTAATCTACTCTAATCTACTCTAATCCACTCTATCTACTCTAATCTGTTCTAATCTACTTTAGTCTATTCTAATATACTCTAATTTACTCTAATCTACTCTAATCTACTCTAATCTACTCTAATCTACTCTAATCTACTCCAATCTACTCTAATCTACTCTAATCTACTCTCATCTACTCTAATCTACTCTAATCTATTCTAATCTACTTTAGTCTATTCTAATCTACTCTAATCGATTCTAATCTACTTTAGTCTATTCTAGTCTACTCTAATCTACTCTAATCTACTCTAACCTACTCTAATCTACTCCAATCTATTCTAATCTACTTTAGTCTACTCTAATCTACTCTAATCTACTCCAGTCTACTCTAATCTACTCTAATCTACTCTCATCTACTCTAATCTACTCTAATCTATTCTAATCTACTTTAGTCCATTCTAATCTACTCTAATGTACTCTAATCTACTTTAATCCACTCTATCTACTCTATCTACTCTAATCTATTCTAATCTACTTTAGTCTATTCTAATCTACTCTAATCTACTCCAATCTACTCTAATCTATTCTAATCTACTTTAGTCTATTCTAATCTACACTAATCTACTCTAATCTACTCTAGTCTACTCTAATCCACTTTATCTACTCTAATCTATTCTAATCTACTTTAGTCTATTCTAATCTACTCTAATGTACTCTAGTATACTCTAATCAATTCTAATCCACTCTAATCTACTCTAATCTATTCTAATCTACTCTAATCTACTCTAATCTATTCTAATCTACTTTAGTCTACTCTAATCCACTCTAATCTATTCTAATCTACTCTAATCTACTCTAGTCTACTCTAATCTACTCCAATCTACTCTAATCTACTCTAATTTACTCTAATCCACTCTATCTACTCTAATCTATTCTAATCTACTTTAGTCTATTCTAATCTACTCTAATCTACTCTAATCTACTCTAGTCTCCTCTAATCTACTCTAATCCACTCTATCTACTCTAATCTATTCTAATCTATTCTAATCTACTTTAGTCTATTTTAATCTACTCTAATCTACTCTAATCTACTCTAATCTACTACAATCTACTCTAATCTACTTTAGTCCATTCTAATATACTCTAATCTACTCTAATCTACTCTAATTTACTCTAGTCTACTCTAATCTACTCTAATCTACTTTAATCTACTCTAATTTACTCTAATCTACTCTAATCTACTCTAAAATACTCTAATCCACTCTATCTACTCTAATCTACTCTAATCTACTCTAATCTACTCTAATCTACTCTAATCTACTCCAATCTACTCTAATCTACTCTAATCTACTCTCATCTACTCTAATCTACTCTAATCTATTCTAATCTACTTTAGTCTATTCTAATCTACTCTAATCTATTCTAATCTACTTTAGTCTATTCTAATCTACTCTAATCTACCCTAACCTACTTTAATCTACTCTAATCTATTCTAATCTACTTTAGTCTACTCTAATCTACTCTAATCTACTCTAATCTACTCCAATCTACTCTAATCTACTCTAATCTACTTTCATCTACTCTAATCTACTCTAATCTATTCTAATCTACTTTAGTCAATTCTAATCTACTGTAATGTACTCTAGTCTACTCTAATCCACTCTATCTACTCTATCTACTCTAATCTATTCTAATCTACTTTAGTCTCTTCTAATCTACTCTAATCTACTCCAATCTACTCTAATCTATTCTAATCTACTTTAGTCTATTCTAATCTACTCTAATCTACTCTAGTCTCCTCTAATCTACTCAAGTCTACTCTAATCCACTTTATCTACTCTAATCTATTCTAATCTACTTTAGTCTATTCTAATCTACTCTAATGTACTCTAGTCTACTCTAATCAACTCTAATCCACTCTATCAACTCTAATCTATTCTAATCTACATTTGTTTATTCTAATCTACTCTAATCTACTCCAATCTACTCTACTCCACTCTAATCTACTCTAATCCACTCTATCTACTCTAATCTATTCTAATCTATTCTAATCTATTCTAATCTATTCTAATCTACTTTAGTCTATTCTAATCTACTCTAATCTACTTTAATCTACTCTAATCTACTCTAATCTACTCTAATTTACTTTAATCTACTCTAATTTACTCTAATCCACTCTATCTACTCTAATCTATTCCAATCTATTTTAGTCTATTTTAATCTACTCTAATCTACTCTAATCTACTATAATCTACTCTACTCTACTTTAGTCTATTCTAATCTACTCTAACCTATTCTAATTTACTCTAACCTACTCTAATTTACTCTAATCTACTCTAATCTACTCTAATCTACTCTATCTACTCTAATCTACTCTAATCTACTTTAGTCTATTCTAATCTACTCTAATCTACTCTAATCTACTCTGGTCTACTCTAATCTACTCTGGTCTACTTTAATCTACTCTAACTTACTCTAATCTACTCTAATCTACTCTAATCCACTCTATCTACTCTAATTTATTCTAATCTACTTTTGTCTATTCTAGTCTACTCTTATCTACTATGATCTACTCTAATTTACTTTAGTCTATTCTAATCTACTCTAAGCTACTCTAATCTACTCTAATCTACTCTAATCTACTCTAATCTAATCTAATGTACTCTAATCTTCTCTAATCTACTCTAATCTACTTTAGTCTACTCTAATCTACTCTAATCTACTCCAATCTACTCTAATCTACTCTAATCTACTCTAGTCTATTCTAATCTGTTCTAATCTACTCTAATCTACTCTAATCTTTTCTAATCTACTCTAATATACTCTAATCTATTCTAGTCTACTTTAGTCTACTCTAATATACTCTAATCTACTCCAATCTACTCTAATCTACTCTAATCTACTCTAATCTACTCTAATCTACTCTAATCTACTCTAATTTACTCCAATCTACTCTAATCTATACTAATGTATTCTAATCTACCCTAATCTACCCTAATCTACCCTAATTATTTTAATCTATTCTAATCTAGTCTAATCTATTCTAATGTATTCTAGCCTACTCTAATCTACTCTAATCCACTCTATCTACTCTAATCTATTCTAATCTATTCTAATCTACTCTAATCTACTCTAATCTACTCTAATCCACTCTATCTACACTAATCTATTCTAATCTACTCTAATCTACTCTAATCGAGTCTTATCTACTCTAATCTATTCTAATCTACTTTACTCTACTCTAATCTACTCTAATCTATTCTAATCTACTCTAATCTACTCCAATCTACTTTAATCTACTCTAATCTACTCTAATCTACTCTAATCTATTCTAATCTACTCTAACCTATTCTAATTTACTCTAACCTACTCTAATTTACTCTAATCTAGTCTAATCTACTCTAATCTACTCTATCTACTCTAATCTATTCTAATCTACTTTAGTCTATTCTAATCTACTCTAATCTACTCTAATCTACCCTGGTCTACTCTAATCTACTCTGGTCTACTTTAATCTACTCCAATTTACTCTAATCTACTCTCATCCACTCTATCTACTCTAATTTATTCTAATCTACTTTTGTCTATTCTAATCTACTCTAATCTGCTATAATCTACTCTAATTTACTTTAGTCTATTCTAATCTACTCTAAGCTACTCTAATCTACCCTAATCTACTCTAATCTACTCTAATCTACTCTAATCTACTCTAATCTACTCTAATGTACTCTAATCTTCTCTAATCTACTCTAATCTACTTTAGTCTACTCTAATCTACTCTAATCTACTCTAATCTACTCTAATCTCCTCTAATCTACTCCAATCTACTCTAATCTACTCTAATCTACTCTAATCTATTCTAATCTACTTTAGTCTATTCTAATCTACTCCAATCTACTCTAATCTACTCTAATCTACTCTAATCTACTCTAATCTACTCTAATTTACTCTAATCTACTCTAATCTACTCTAATCTACTCTAGTCTACTCTAATCTACTCAAATCTACTCTAATCCACTCTAACTACTCTAATCTATTCTAATCTTCTTTAGTCTATTCTAATCTACTCTAATCTACTCCAATCTACTCTAATCTATTCTAATCTACTTTAGTCTATTCTAATCTACTCTAATCTACTCTAGTCTACTCTAATCCACTCTAATCTACTCTAATCTACTCTAATCTACTCTAATTTACTCTAATCTACTCTAATCTACTCTAATCTACTCTAGTCTACTCTAATCTACTCAAATCTACTCTAATCCACTTTATCTACTCTAATCTATTCTAATCTACTTTACTCTATTCTAATCTACTCTAATATACTCTAGTCTACTCTAAACTACTCTAATCCACTCTATCTACTCTAATCTATTCTAATCTACTTTAGTTTATTCTAATCTACTCTACTCTACTCCAATCTACTCTAATCCACTATAATCTACTCTAATCCACTCTATCTACTCTAATCTATTCTAATCTACTTTAGTCTATTTTAATCTACTCAATTCTACTCTAATCTACTCTAATCTACAACAATCTACTCTAATCTACTTTAGTCCATTCTAATATACTCTAATCTATTCTAATCTACTCTAATTTACTCTAATCTACTTTAATCTACTCTAATCTACTCTAGTCTACTCTAATCTACTCTAATCTACTCTAATCCACTCTATCTACTCTAATCTATTCTAATCTACTTTAGTCTATTCTAATCTACTCTAATTTACTCTAATCTACTCTAATCTACCCTGGTCTACTCTAATCTACTCTGGTCTACTTTAAACTACTCCAATTTACTCTAATCTACTCTAATCTACTCTCATCCACTCTATCTACTCTAATTTATTCTAATCTACTTTTGTCTATTCTAATCTACTCTAATCTGCTATAATCTACTCTAATTTACTTTAGTCTATTCTAATCTACTCTAAGCTACTCTAATCTACCCTAATCTACTCTAATCTACTCTAATCTACTCTAATCTACTCTAATGTACTCTAATCTTCTCTAATCTACTCTAATCTACTTTAGTCTACTCTAATCTACTCTAATCTACTCTAATCTACTCTAATCTCCTCTAATCTACTCCAATCTACTCTAATCTACTCTAATCTACTCTAATCTATTCTAATCTACTTTAGTCTATTCTAATCTACTCCAATCTACTCTAATCTACTCTAATCTACTCTAATTTACTCTAATCTACTCTAATCTACTCTAATCTACTCTAGTCTACTCTAATCTACTCAAATCTACTCTAATCCACTCTAACTACTCTAATCTATTCTAATCTTCTTTAGTCTATTCTAATCTACTCTAATCTACTCCAATCTACTCTAATCTATTCTAATCTACTTTAGTCTATTCTAATCTACTCTAGTCTACTCTAGTCTACTCTAATCTACTCTAATCTACTCTAATCTACTCTAATTTACTCTAATCTACTCTAATCTACTCTAATCTACTCTAGTCTACTCTAATCTACTCAAATCTACTCTAATCCACTTTATCTACTCTAATCTATTCTAATCTACTTTACTCTATTCTAATCTACTCTAATATACTCTAGTCTACTCTAAACTACTCTAATCCACTCTATCTACTCTAATCTATTCTAATCTACTTTAGTTTATTCTAATCTACTCTACTCTACTCCAATCTACTCTAATCCACTATAATCTACTCTAATCCACTCTATCTACTCTAATCTATTCTAATCTACTTTAGTCTATTTTAATCTACTCAATTCTACTCTAATCTACTCTAATCTACAACAATCTACTCTAATCTACTTTAGTCCATTCTAATATACTCTAATCTATTCTAATCTACTCTAATTTACTCTAATCTACTTTAATCTACTCTAATTTACTCTAGTCTACTCTAATCTACTCTAATCTACTCTAATCCACTCTATCTACTCTAATCTATTCTAATCTACTTTAGTCTATTCTAATCTACTCTAATTTACTCTAATCTTCTCTAATCTACTCTAATCTACTCCAATCTACTCTAATCTACTCTAATCTACTCTCATCTACTCTAATCTACTCTAATCTATTCTAATCTACTTTAGTCTATTCTAATCTACTCTAATCTATTCTAATCTACTCTAATCTACTCTAATCTACTCTAATCTACTCTAATCTACTCTAGTCTACTCTAATCTACTCTAATCTACTCTAATCCATTCTATCTACTCTAATCTATTCTAATCTACTTTAGTCTATTCTAATCTACTCTAATGTACTCTAATCTACTCTAATCCACTCTATCTACTCTATCTACTCTAATTTATTCTAATCTACTCTAGTCTATTCTAATCTACTCTAGTCTACTCCAATCTACTCTAATCTATGCTAATCTACTTTAGTCTATTCTAATCTACTCTAAACTACTCTAATCTACTCTAGTCTCCTCTAATCTACTCTAGTCTACTCTAATCCACTTTATCTACTCTAATCTATTCTAATCTACTTTAGTCTATTCTAATCTACTCTAATGTACTCTAGTCTACTCTAATCAACTCTAATCCACTCTATCTACTCTAATCTATTCTAATCTACTTTAGTTTATTCTAATCTACTCTAATCTACTCCAATCTACTCTACTCCACTCTAATCTACTCTAATCCACTCTATCTACTCTAATCTATTCTAATCTATTCTAATCTACTTTACTCTATTCTAATCTACTCTAATCCACTCTAATCTACTCTAATCTACTCTAATCTACTCTAATTTACTTTAATCTACTCTAGTTTACTCTAATCCACTCTATCTACTCTAATCTATTCTAATCTACTTTAGTCTATTTTAATCTACTCTAATCTACTCTAATCTACTATAATCTACTCTACTCTACTTTAGTCTATTCTAATCTACTCTAACCTATTCTAATTTACTCTAACCTACTCTAATTTACTCTAATCTACTCTAATCTACTCTAATCTACTCTAATCTACTCTATCTACTCTAATCTATTCTAATCTACTTTAGTCTATTCTAATCTACTCTAATCTACTCTAATCTACACTGGTCTACCCTAATCTACTCTGGTCTACTTTAATCTACTCTAATTTACTCTAATCTACTCTAATCTACTCTATCTACTCTAATCTACTCTAATCTACTCTATCTACTCTAATTTATTCTAATCTACTTTTGTCTATTCTAATCTACTCTAATCTTTTATAATCTACTCTAATTTACATTAGTCTATTCTAATCTACTCTAAGCTACTCTAATCTAATCTACTCTACTCTAATCTACTCTAATCTAATCTAATGTACTCTAATCTTCTCTAATCTACTCCAATCTACTCTAATCTACTTTAGTCTACTCTAATCTACTCTAATCTACTCCAATCTACTCTAATCTACTCTAATCTACTCTAATCTATTCTAATCTATTCTAATCTACTTTAGTCTATTCTAATCTACTGTAATCTACTCTAATCTACTCTAGTCTACTCTAATCTACTCTAATCTACTCTAATTTACTCTAATCTACTCTAGTCTACTCTAATCTACTCTAATCTACTCTAATCTACTCTAATCTACTCTAATCTACTCTAATCCACTCTAGTTTACTCTAATCTATTCTAATCTACTTTAGTCTATTCTAATCTACTCTAATCTGCTATAATCTACTCTAATTTACTTTAGTCTATTCTAATCTACTCTAAGCTACTCTAATCTACCCTAATCTACTCTAATCTACTCTAATCTACTCTAATCTACTCTAATGTACTCTAATCTTCTCTAATCTACTCTAATCTACTTTAGTCTACTCTAATCTACTCTAATCTACTCTAATCTACTCTAATCTCCTCTAATCTACTCCAATCTACTCTAATCTACTCTAATCTACTCTAATCTATTCTAATCTACTTTAGTCTATTCTAATCTACTCTAATCTACTCTAATCTACTCTAATCTACTCTAATCTACTCTAATTTACTCTAATCTACTCTAATCTACTCTAATCTACTCTAGTCTACTCTAATCTACTCAAATCTACTCTAATCCACTCTAACTACTCTAATCTATTCTAATCTTCTTTAGTCTATTCTAATCTACTCTAATCTACTCCAATCTACTCTAATCTATTCTAATCTACTTTAGTCTATTCTAATCTACTCTAATCTACTCTAGTCTACTCTAATCTACTCTAATCTACTCTAATCTACTCTAATCTACTCTAATTTACTCTAATCTACTCTAATCTACTCTAATCTACTCTAATCTACTCTAATCTACTCTAATCTACTCTAATCCACTTATCTACTCTAATCTATTCTAATCTACTTTACTCTATTCTAATCTACTCTAATATACTCTAGTCTACTCTAAACTACTCTAATCCACTCTATCTACTCTAATCTATTCTAATCTACTTTAGTTTATTCTAATCTACTCTACTCTACTCCAATCTACTCTAATCCACTATAATCTACTCTAATCCACTCTATCTACTCTAATCTATTCTAATCTACTTTAGTCTATTTTAATCTACTCAATTCTACTCTAATCTACTCTAATCTACAACAATCTACTCTAATCTACTTTAGTCCATTCTAATATACTCTAATCTATTCTAATCTACTCTAATTTACTCTAATCTACTTTAATCTACTCTAATTTACTCTAGTCTACTCTAATCTACTCTAATCTACTCTAATCCACTCTATCTACTCTAATCTATTCTAATCTACTTTAGTCTATTCTAGTCTACTCTAATTTACTCTAATCTACTCTAATCTACCCTGGTCTACTCTAATCTACTCTGGTCTACTTTAATCTACTCCAATTTACTCTAATCTACTCTAATCTACTCTCATCCACTCTATCTACTCTAATTTATTCTAATCTACTTTTGTCTATTCTAATCTACTCTAATCTACTATAATCTACTCTAATTTACTTTAGTCTATTCTAATCTACTCTAAGCTACTCTAATCTACCCTAATCTACTCTAATCTACTCTAATCTACTCTAATCTACTCTAATGTACTCTAATCTACTCTAATCTACTCTAATCTACTTTAGTCTACTCTAATCTACTCTAATCTACTCTAATCTACTCTAATCTACTCTAATCTACTCTAATCTACTCTAATCTACTCTAATCTACTCTAATCTATTCTAATCTACTTTAGTCTATTCTAATCTACTCTAATCTACTCTAATCTACTCTAATCTACTCTAATTTACTCTAATCTACTCTAATCTACTCTAATCTACTCTAGTCTACTCTAATCTACTCAATCTACTCTAATCCACTCTAACTACTCTAATCTATTCTAATCTTCTTTAGTCTATTCTAATCTACTCTAATCTACTCTAATCTACTCTAATCTATTCTAATCTACTTTAGTCTATTCTAATCTACTCTAATCTACTCTAGTCTACTCTAATCTACTCTAATCTACTCTAATCTACTCTAATTTACTCTAATCTACTCTAATCTACTCTAATCTACTCTAGTCTACTCTAATCTACTCAAATCTACTCTAATCCACTTTATCTACTCTAATCTATTCTAATCTACTTTACTCTATTCTAATCTACTCTAATCTACTCTAGTCTACTCTAAACTACTCTAATCCACTCTATCTACTCTAATCTATTCTAATCTACTTTAGTTTATTCTAATCTACTCTACTCTACTCCAATCTACTCTAATCCACTCTAATCTACTCTAATCCACTCTATCTACTCTAATCTATTCTAATCTACTTTAGTCTATTTTAATCTACTCAATTCTACTCTAATCTACAACAATCTACTCTAATCTACTTTAGTCCATTCTAATCTACTCTAATCTATTCTAATCTACTCTAATTTACTCTAATCTACTTTAATCTACTCTAATTTACTCTAATCTACTCTAATCTACTCTAATCTACTCTAATCCACTCTATCTACTCTAATCTATTCTAATCTACTTTAGTCTATTCTAATCTACTCTAATTTACTCTAATCTACTCTAATCTACTCTAATCTACTCTAATCTACTCTAATCTACTCTAATCTACTCTCATCTACTCTAATCTACTCTAATCTATTCTAATCTACTTTAGTCTATTCTAATCTACTCTAATCTATTCTAATCTACTTTAGTCTACTCTAATCTATTTTAATCTACTCTAATCTACTCCAATCTACTCTAATCTACTCTAATCTACTCTCATCTACTCTAATTTACTCTAATCTATTCTAATCTACTTTAGTCTATTCTAATCTACTCTAATGTACTCTAATCTACTCTAATCCACTCTATCTACTCTATCTACTCTAATCTATTCTAATCTACTCTAGTCTATTCTAATCTACTCTAGTCTACTCCAATCTACTCTAATCTATGCTAATCTACTTTAGTCTATTCTAATCTACTCTAAACTACTCTAATCTACTCTAGTCTCCTCTAATCTACTCTAGTCTACTCTAATCCACTTTATCTACTCTAATCTATTCTAATCTACTTTAGTCTATTCTAATCTACTCTAATGTACTCTAGTCTACTCTAATCAACTCTAATCCACTCTATCTACTCTAATCTACTCTAATCTACTCTAATCTACTCTAATCTACTCTAATCTACTCTATCTACTCTAATCTATCTAATCTATTCTAATCTACTTTACTCTATTCTAATCTACTCTAATCTACTCTAATCTACTCTAATCTACTCTAATCTACTCTAATTTACTTTAATCTACTCTAATTTACTCTAATCCACTCTATCTACTCTAATCTATTCTAATCTACTTTAGTCTATTTTAATCTACTCTAATCTACTCTAATCTACTATAATCTACTCTACTCTACTTTAGTCTATTCTAATCTACTCTAACCTATTCTAATTTACTCTAACCTACTCTAATTTACTCTAATCTACTCTAATCTACTCTAATCTACTCTAATCTACTCTAATCTACTCTAATCTACTCTAATCTATTCTAATCTACTTAAGTCTACTTCTAATCTACTCTAATCTACTCTAATCTACTCTGGTCTACTCTAATCTACTCTAATCTACTTTAATCTACTCTAATTTACTCTAATCTACTCTAATCTACTCTAATCTACTCTAATCTACTCTAATCTACTCTATCTACTCTAATTTATTCTAATCTACTTTTGTCTATTCTAATCTACTCTAATCTTTTATAATCTACTCTAATTTACTTTAGTCTATTCTAATCTACTCTAAGCTACTCTAATCTAATCTACTCTACTCTAATCTACTCTAATCTAATCTAATCTACTCTAATCTACTCTAATCTACTCTAATCTACTCTAATCTACTTTAGTCTACTCTAATCTACTCTAATCTACTCTAATCTACTCTAATCTACTCTAATCTACTCTAATCTATTCTAATCTATTCTAATCTACTTTAGTCTATTCTAATCTACTCTAATCTACTCTAATCTACTCTAGTCTACTCTAATCTACTCTAATCTACTCTAATTACTCTAATCTACTCTAGTCTACTCTAATCTACTCTAATCTACTCTAATCTACTCTAATCTACTCTAATCTACTCTAATCCACTCTAGTCTACTCTAATCTATTCTAATCTACTTTAGTCTATTCTAATCTACTCTAATCTACTATAATCTACTCTAATTTACTTTAGTCTATTCTAATCTACTCTAATCTACTCTAATCTACTCTAATCTACTCTAATCTACTCTAATCTACTCTAATCTACTCTAATCTACTCTAATCTACTCTAATCTTCTCTAATCTACTCTAATCTACTTTAGTCTACTCTAATCTACTCTAATCTACTCTAATCTACTCTAATCTACTCTAATCTACTCTAATCTACTCTAATCTACTCTAATCTACTCTAATCTACTCTAGTCTACTCTAATCTACTCTAATCTACTCTAATCCACTCTATCTACTCTAATCTATTCTAATCTACTTTAGTCTATTCTAATCTACTCTAATCTACTCCAATCTACTCTAATCTATTCTAATCTACTTTAGTCTATTCTAATCTACTCTAATCTACTCTAGTCTACTCTAATCTACTCTAATCTACTCTAATCTACTCTAATTACTCTAATCTACTCTAATCTACTCTAATCTACTCTAGTCTACTCTAATCTACTCTAATCTACTCTAATCCACTTTATCTACTCTAATCTATTCTAATCTACTTTAGTCTATTCTAATCTACTCTAATCTACTCTAGTCTACTCTAATCTACTCTAATCCACTCTATCTACTCTAATCTATTCTAATCTACTTTAGTTTATTCTAATCTACTCTAATCTACTCCAATCTACTCTAATCCACTCTAATCTACTCTAATCCACTCTATCTACTCTAATCTATTCTAATCTACTTTAGTCTATTTTAATCTACTCAATTCTACTCTAATCTACAACAATCTACTCTAATCTACTTTAGTCCATTCTAATCTACTCTAATCTATTCTAATCTACTCTAATTTACTCTAATCTACTTTAATCTACTCTAATTTACTCTAGTCTACTCTAATCTACTCTAATCTACTCTAATCCACTCTATCTACTCTAATCTATTCTAATCTACTTTAGTCTATTCTAATCTACTCTAATTTACTCTAATCTTCTCTAATCTACTCTAATCTACTCCAATCTACTCTAATCTACTCTAATCTACTCTAATCTACTCTAATCTACTCTAATCTATTCTAATCTACTTTAGTCTATTCTAATCTACTCTAATCTATTCTAATCTACTTTAGTCTACTCTAATCTACTCTAATCTACTCTAATCTACTCCAATCTACTCTAATCTACTCTAATCTACTCTCATCTACTCTAGTTTACTCTAATCTATTCTAATCTACTTTAGTCTATTCTAATCTACTCTAATGTACTCTAATCTACTCTAATCCACTCTATCTACTCTATCTACTCTAATTTATTCTAATCTACTCTAGTCTATTCTAATCTACTCTAGTCTACTCCAATCTACTCTAATCTATGCTAATCTACTTTAGTCTATTCTAATCTACTCTAAACTACTCTAATCTACTCTAGTCTCCTCTAATCTACTCTAGTCTACTCTAATCCACTTTATCTACTCTAATCTATTCTAATCTACTTTAGTCTATTCTAATCTACTCTAATGTACTCTAGTCTACTCTAATCAACTCTAATCCACTCTATCTACTCTAATCTACTCCAATCTACTCTACTCCACTCTAATCTACTCTAATCCACTCTATCTACTCTAATCTATTCTAATCTATTCTAATCTACTTTACTCTATTCTAATCTACTCTAATCTACTCTAATCTACTCTAATCTACTCTAATCTACTCTAATTTACTTTAATCTACTCTAGTTTACTCTAATCCACTCTATCTACTCTAATCTATTCTAATCTACTTTAGTCTATTTTAATCTACTCTAATCTACTCTAATCTACTATAATCTACTCTACTCTAGTTTAGTCTATTCTAATCTACTCTAACCTATTCTAATTTACTCTAATCTACTCTAATCTACTCTAATCTACTCTAATCTACTCTAATCTACTCTAATCTACTCTAATCTACTCTATCTACTCTAATCTATTCTAATCTACTTTAGTCTATTCTAATCTACTCTAATCTACTCTAATCTACTCTAATCTACCCTAATCTACTCTGGTCTACTTTAATCTACTCTAATCTACTCTAATCTACTCTAATCTACTCTAATCTACTCTATCTACTCTAATCTACTCTAATCTACTCTATCTACTCTAATTTATTCTAATCTACTTTTGTCTATTCTAATCTACTCTAATCTTTTATAATCTACTCTAATTTACATTAGTCTATTCTAATCTACTCTAAGCTACTCTAATCTAATCTACTCTACTCTAATCTACTCTAATCTACTCTAATCTACTCTAATCTTCTCTAATCTACTCTAATCTACTCTAATCTACTTTAGTCTACTCTAATCTACTCTAATCTACTCTAATCTACTCTAATCTACTCTAATCTACTCTAATCTATTCTAATCTATTCTAATCTACTTTAGTCTATTCTAATCTACTCTAATCTACTCTAATCTACTCTAATCTACTCTAATCTACTCTAATCTACTCTAATCTACTCTAATCTACTCTAATCTACTCTAATCTACTCTAGTCTACTCTAATCTACTCTAATCTACTCTAATCTACTTTATCTACTCTAATCTATTCTAATCTACTTTAGTCTATTCTAATCTACTCTAATCTACTCTAATCTACTCTAATCTACTCTAATCTACTCTATCTACTCTAATCTATTCTAATCTACTTTAGTCTATTCTAATCTACTCTAATCTACTCTAATCTACTCTAATCTACTCTAATCTACTCTAATCTATTCTAATCTACTCTAATCTATTCTAATCTACTCTAATCTACTAATCTACTCAATCTACTCTAATCTACTCTAATCTACTCTAATCTACTCTATCTACTCTAATCTATTCTAATCTACTCTAATCTATTCTAATCTACTCTAATCTACTCTAATCTACTCTAATCTACTCTAATCTACTCTAATCTACTCTAATCTACTCTAATCTACTCTAATCTACTCTAATCTACTCTAATCTACTCTAATCTACTCTAATCTATTCTAATCTACTCTAATCTATTCTAATCTACTCTAATCTACTCTAATCTACTCTAATCTACTCTAATCTACTCTAATCTACTCTAATCTACTCTAATCTACTCTAATCTACTCTAATCCACTCTATCTACTCTAATCTATTCTAATCTACTTTAGTCTATTCTAATCTACTCTAATCTACTCTAATCTACTCTAATCTACTTTAGTCTATTCTAATCTACTCTAATCTACTCTAATCTACTCTAATCTACTCTAATCTACTCTAATCTACTCTAATCTACTCTAATCTACTTTAATCTACTCTAATCTACTCTAATCTACTCTAATCTACTCTAATCTACTCTAATCTACTCTAATCTACTCTAATCTACTCTAATCTACTCTAATCTATTCTAATCTACTTTAGTCTACTCTAATCTACTCTAATCTACTCTAATCTACTCTAATCTACTCTAATCTACTCTAATCTACTCTAATCTACTCTAATCTACTCTAATCTACTCTAATCTACTCTAATCTACTCTAATCTACTCTAATCTACTCTAATCTACTCTAATCTACTCTAATCTACTCTAATCTACTCTAATCTACTCTAATCTACTCTAATCTATTCTAATCTACTCTAATCTATTCTAATCTACTCTAATCTACTCTAATCTACTCTAATCTACTCTAATCTACTCTAATCTACTCTAATCTACTCTAATCTACTCTAATCTACTCTAATCTACTCTAATCTACTCTAATCTACTCTAATCTACTCTAATCTACTTTATCTACTCTAATCTATTCTAATCTACTTTACTCTATTCTAATCTACTCTAATCTACTCTATTCTACTCTAATCTACTCTAATCCACTCTATCTACTCTAATCTATTCTAATCTACTTTAGTCTATTCTAATCTACTCTAATCTACTCTAATCTACTCTAATCTACTCTAATCTACTCTAATCTACTCTAATCTATTCTAATCTACTCTAATCTATTCTAATCTACTCTAATCTACTCTAATCTACTCTAATCTACTCTAATCTACTCTAATCTACTTAATCTACTCTAATCTACTCTAATCTACTCTATCTACTCTAATCTATTCTAATCTACTTTAGTCTATTCTAATCTACTCTAATTTACTCTAATCTACTCTAATCTACTCTAATCTACTCTAATCTACTCTAATCTACTCTAATCTACTCTAATCTACTCTAATCTACTCTAATCTATCTAATCTACTTTAGTCTATTCTAATCTACTCTAATCTATTCTAATCTACTCTTAGTCTATTCTATCTACTCTAATCTACTCTAATCTACTCTAATCTACTCTAATCTACTCTAATCTACTCTAATCTACTCTAATCTATTCTAATCTACTTTAGTCTACTCTAATCTACTCTAATCTACTCTAATCTACTCCAATCTACTCTAATCTACTCTAATCTACTCTAATCTACTCTAATTTACTCTAATCTATTCTAATCTACTTTAGTCTATTCTAATCTACTCTAATCTACTCTAATCTACTCTAATCTACTCTAATCTACTCTAATCTACTCTAATCTATTCTAATCTACTCTAGTCTATTCTAATCTACTCTAATCTACTCTAATCTACTCTAATCTATCTAATCTACTTTAGTCTATTCTAATCTACTCTAACTACTCTAATCTACTCTAATCTCCTCTAATCTACTCTAATCTACTCTAATCCACTTTATCTACTCTAATCTATTCTAATCTACTTTAGTCTATTCTAATCTACTCTAATCTACTCTAGTCTACTCTAATCTACTCTAATCTACTCTATCTACTCTAATCTACTCTAATCTACTCTAATCTACTCTAATCTATTCTAATCTACTTTAGTCTACTCTAATCTACTCTAATCTACTCTAATCTACTCTAATCTACTCTAATCTACTCTAATCTACTCTAATCTACTCTAATCTATTCTAATCTACTCTAATCTATTCTAATCTACTTTAATCTATTCTAATCTACTCTAATCTACTCTAATCTACTCTAATCTACTCTAATCTACTCTAATCTACTCTAATCTACTCTAATCTACTCTAATCTACTCTAATCTACTCTAATCTACTCAAATCTACTCTAATCTACTCTAACTACTCTAATCTATTCTAATCTCTTTAGTCTATTCTAATCTACTCTAATCTACTCCAATCTACTCTAATCTATTCTAATCTACTTTAGTCTATTCTAATCTACTCTAATCTACTCTAGTCTACTCTAATCTACTCTAATCTACTCTAATCTACTCTAATCTACTCTAATTTACTCTAATCTACTCTAATCTACTCTAATCTACTCTAATCTACTCTAATCTACTCAATCTACTCTAATCCACTTTCTACTCTAATCTATTCTAATCTACTTTAGTCTATTCTAATCTACTCTAATCTACTCTAGTCTACTCTAATCTACTCTAATCCACTCTATCTACTCTAATCTATTCTAATCTACTTTAGTCTATTCTAATCTACTCTAATCTACTCTAATCTACTCTAATCTACTCTAATCTACTCTAATCTACTCTATCTACTCTAATCTATTCTAATCTACTTTAGTCTATTTTAATCTACTCAATCTACTCTAATCTACTCTAATCTACAACAATCTACTCTAATCTACTTTAGTCTATCTAATCTACTCTAATCTACTCTAATCTACTCTAATTTACTCTAATCTACTCTAATCTACTCTAATCTACTCTAGTCTACTCTAATCTACTCTAATCTACTCTAATCTACTCTATCTACTCTAATCTATTCTAATCTACTTTAGTCTATTCTAATCTACTCTAATTTACTCTAATCTACTCTAATCTACTCTAATCTACTCTAATCTACTCTAATCTACTCTAATCTACTCTAATCTACTCTAATCTACTCTAATCTATTCTAATCTACT
>JAKKIB010000131.1:0-32971 GCA_023089585.1 Melophagus ovinus
AAGTTCAAGTTCATGTTCGAGATCAAGTTCGAATTCAAGTTCAAGGCAAACTCAAGTTCGAGTTTAAGTTTGAGTTCTAGTTCGTGTTCAAGTTGAAGTTCAAGTTCAAATCACTTCAAGTTAAAGTTTAATCTCAAGTTCAGGTCACTTCGAATTCAAGTTCTAGTTCGAGTTCAAGTTCGAATTCAATTTCGAATTCAAGTTCAAGGCAAATTCAAGTTCGAGTTCATATTCCAATTCAAGTTCGAGTTCAAGTTCAAGTTTAAGTTCAAATTCATGTTCAAATTCAAATTCGAGTTAAGGTTGGAATTCAAGTCGAAGTTCAAGTTCGAGTTCAAGTTCGAGTTCAAGTTTAAGTTCAAATTCAACTTCAAGTTCAAGTTGGAGTTCAAATCTGTTCAAGTTCAAGTTCAAGCTCAATCTCTACTTCGAGTTCAAGTTCAAGTTCAATTTCAACTTCGAAATCAAGTTCGAGTTCAAGTTCGAGTTCAAGTTCAAGTTCAGGTCAGTTAGAGTCGTACTTCAAGTTCGAGTTCAAGTTCGAGTTCAAGTTTGAGTTCAAGTTCAAATTCAAGTTCAAATTCAAATTCGAGTTAAGGTTGGAATTCAAGTTCGAGTTCAAGTTTAAGTTCAAATTCAACTTCAAGTTCAGGTTCGAGTTCAAATCTGTTCAAGTTCAAGTTCAAACTCAATCTCTACTTCGAGTTCTAATTCAAGTTCAATTTCAAGTTCGAAATCAAGTTCGAGTTCAAGTTCGAGTTCAAGTTCAAATTCAGGTCAGTTCGAGTTCAATTTCAAGTTTAAGTTTATATTATTTCGAGATAAAGTTAAAGCTCAAGTTCAGATCACTTCGAATTCAAGTTTTAGTTCGAGTTTAAGTTCGAATTCAAGTTCGAGTTCAAGTTCAAGGTACATTCAAGTTCGAGTTCATCTTCAAATTCAAGTTCGAGTTCAAGTTCAAGTTTAAGTTCAAGTCAGTTCGAATTAAATTTAAGCTCAATTTCAGGTCACTTTGAAATCAAGTTCAAGTTCGAGTTCAAGTTAAAATTCAACATCAAGTTCAAGTTCGAGTTCAAATCTGTTTAAGTTCAAGTTCAAGCTCAATCTCTAGTTCGAGCTCAAGTTCAGGTTCACGTTCAATTAAGTTGGAGTTCAAGTTCAGGTTTAAGTTCAAATCAGTTCGAATTAAGGTATAAGTTCAAGTTCAGGTCAGTTCGAGTTCAAGTTCAAGTTTGAGCCTAAGTTCGAAATCAAGTTCTAGTTCGAGTTAAAGTTCAAGTTCAAGTTCGAGTTGAAGTTCAAGTTCAAACTAAACTTCAGATCAGTTTGAGTTTAAGTTCTATTTCGAGTCCAAGGTAGAATTCAAGTTCAATTTCAAATTCAAGTTCAAGTTCTATTTAGATCAGTTTGAGTTCAAGTTTAAGTTCGAGATCAAGTTCAAGTTCAAGTTCAGATCAATTCAAGTTCAAGTTCAAGTTAAATTTCAAGATCGAGTTCAAGTTCGAGTTCAAGTTTAAGTTCAGATCAGTTTGAGATCAAGTTCAAAGCAAGTTCAAGTTCATGTTCGAGTTCAAGTTCGAGTTCAAGTTCAAGGCAAACTCAAGTTCGAGTTTAAGTTTGAGTTCAAGTTCGTGTTCAAGTTGAAGTTCAAGTTCAAATCACTTCAAGTTAAAGTTTAATTTCAAGTTCAGGTCACTTCGAATTCAAGTTCTAGTTCGAGTTCAAGTTCGAATTCAAGTTCGAATTCAAGTTCAAGGCCAATTCAAGTTCGAGTTCATATTCAAATTCAAGTTCGAGTTCAAGTTCAAGTTTAAGTTCAAATTCATGTTCAAATTGAAATTCGAGTTAAGGTTGGAATTCAAGTTCGAGTTCAAGTTCGAGTTCTAGTTTAAGTTCAAATTCAACTTCAAGTTCAAGTTGGAGTTCAAATCTGTTCAAGTTCAAGTTCAAGCTCAATCTCTACTTCGTGTTCAACTTCAAGTTCAATTTCAAGTTCGAAATCAAGTTCGAGTTCAAGTTCGAGTTCAAGTTCAAGTTCAGGTCAGTTCAAGTCCTACTTCAAGTTCGAGTTCAATTTCGAGTTCAAGTTTGAGTTCAAGTTCAAATTCAAGATCAAATTCAAATT
Organism: Melophagus ovinus; assembly: GCA_023089585.1. Taxonomy (NCBI): domain Eukaryota; kingdom Metazoa; phylum Arthropoda; class Insecta; order Diptera; family Hippoboscidae; genus Melophagus; species Melophagus ovinus. Next base: position 2,126 of record JAKKIB010000131.1, read on the forward strand.
CGAGTTAAGGTTGGAATTCAAGTTCGAGTTCAAGTTTAAGTTCAAATTCAACTTCAAGTTCAGGTTCGAGTTCAAATCTGTTCAAGTTCAAGTTCAAGCTCTATCTCTACTTCGAGTTCAAGTTCAAGTTCAATTTCAAGTTCGAAATCAAGTTCGAGGTTAAGTTCGAGTTCAAGTTCGAGCTCAAGTTCGAGTTCAAGTTCAAATTCAGGTCAGTTCGAGTTCAATTTCAAGTTTAAGTTTATATTATTTCGAGATAAAGTTAAAGCTCAAGTTCAGATCACTTCGAATTCAAGTTTTAGTTCGAGGTCAAGTTCGAATTTAAGTTCGAGTTCAAGTTCAAGGTAAATTCAAGTTCGAGCTCATCTTCAATTTCAAGTTCGAGTTCAAGTTCAAGTTTAAGTTCAAATCAGTTCGAGTTAAATTTAAGCTCAAGTTCAGGTCACTTCGAATTCAAGTTTAAGTTCGAGTTCAAGTTCAAGGCAAATTCAAGTTCGAGTTCAAGTTCCAGTTAAAGGCCGAGTTCAAGTTTAAGTTCAAGTTCAGGGCAGTTCGAGTTCAAGTTCAAGTTCGAGTTAAAGTTCGAGTTCAAGTTTAAGTTCAAATTCAACTTCCAGTTCAAGTTCGAGTTCAAATCTGTTCAAGTTCAAGTTCAAGCTCAATTTCTATTTCGAGTTCAAGTTCAAGTTCAGGTCAGTTCGAGTACAAGTTCAAGTTTGAGTTCAAGTTCGAATTCAAGTTCTAGTTCGAGTTAAGGTTCAAATTCAAGTTCGAGTTCAAGTTCAATTTCAACCTAAACTTCAGATCAGTTTGAGTTTAAATTCTAGTTCGCGTTCAAGTTCGAATTCAAGTTCAATTTCAAGTTCAAGTTTAAGTTCTAATTCAAATCAGTTTGAGTTCAAGTTCGAGATCAAGTTCAAGTTCAAGTTCGATCAGTTCAAGCTCAAGTTCAAGTTCAGTTTCAATTACAAGTTCGAGTTCAAGTTTGAGTTTAATTTCGAGTTCAAGTTCGAGTTCAAGTTCGAGTTCAAGTTCAAGTTTAAGTTCACATCAGTTCAAGTTCAAGTTCAAGTTTAAGTTCAAATTATTTCGAGTTAAAGTTTAAGCTCAAGTTCAGGTCACTTCGAATTCAAGTTCTAGTTCGAGCTCAAGTTCGAAATCAAGTTCGAGTTCAAGTTCAAGGTAAATTCAAGTTCGAGTTCATCTTCAAATTCTAGTTCGAGTTCAAGTTCAAGTTTAATTTCAAATCGGTTTGAGTTAACTTTAAGCTGAAGTTCGGTTCACATCGAATACAAGTTCAAGTTCGAGTTCAAGTTCGAGTTCAAATTCGAGTTAAAAGTCGAGTTCAATTTCAAATTTAAGTTCATGTTCAGATCATTTCGAGTCCAAGTTCTAGTTCGAGTTCAGTTTCTGGTTCGAGTTCATATTCGAGTTAAAGTTCGAGTTCATCTTCAAAATCAAACTCGAGTTCAAGTTCAAGTTTAAGTTCAAATCAGCTAGAGTTAAATTTAAGCCCAAGTTTATATCACTTCGAATTCAAGTTCAAGTTCGAGTTCAAGTTCGAGTTCAAGTTCTAGTTTAAGTTCAAATCAGTTCGAGTTAAATTTAAGCTCAAGTTCAAGTTACTTCGAATTCAAGTTCAAGTTCAAGTTCGAGTTCAAGTTCAAGGCAAATTCAAGTTCGACTTCAAGTTCGAGTTAAAGATCGAGTTCAATTTTGGGTTCAAGTTGAAGTTTAAGTTCAAATAATTTCGAGTTATAGTTTAAGCTCAAGTTCAGGTAACTAAAACTGATCTGCATTAGAATTTGAACTTGAACGTGAAACTGAACTTGAATTCAAACTTGAATTCGAACTTGAAATTGAACTTGAACTCGAACTTAAATTCCAACTTGAACTCGAACTTGAATTTGAACTTGAACTCGAACTTTAACTCGAACTTGAACCGGAATTTGAACTTGAAGTCGAACTTGAACATGGACTCGAACCGACCTGAACTTGAACTTAAACGTGAACTTGAACTTGAACTCGACCTTTAATTCTAACTTGAACTCGAACTAGGATTTGCCTTGAACTTGTACTCAAACTTGAACTCGAACTTGAACTTGAATTCGAAGTGACCTGAACTTGAGCTTAAATATAACTCAAACTGATTTGAACTTGAACTTGACCTTGAACTTGAACTCTAACTTGAACTCGAACTTGAACTCCAACTTGAACTCGAACTTGAATTTGAACTTCAACTCGAACTTTAACTCGAACTTGAACTCGAACTCGAACTTGAACCCGAACTTGAACTTGGACTCGATCTGACCTAAACTTGAACTTGAATTTAAATTTGTACTTAAACTTGAACTCGACCTTTAACTGGAACCTGAACTCGAAATTTAATTTGCCTTGAACTTGAACTCGAACTTGAACTTGAATTCGTAGTGACCTGAACTTGAGATTAAATTTAACTCGAACTGATTTGAACTTAAACTTGAACTTGAACTCGAACTGATCTGAACTTGAACTTGAACTTTAACTCGAACTTAAACTCGAGCTTGAACTCGATCTTGAAATTGAACTTGAACTTGAACTCCAACTGATCTGAACTTGACCTTGAACTTTAACACGAAATTTAACTCGAACTTGAACTCGAATTCGAACTTGAACTCGAACTTAAACTTGGACTCGAACTGACCTGAACTTGAACTTAAACTTTAACTTGAATTTGAATTAGAACTCGACCTTTAACTCGAACTTGAACTCGAACTGGAATTTGCCTTAAACTTGAACTCGAACTTAAACTTGAATTCGAAGTGATCTGATCATCACCTTAAATTTAACTCGAACTGATTTGAACTTAAACTTGATCTAGAACTCGAACTTGAATTTGAAGATGAACTCGAACTTGAATTTACCTTGAACTTAAACTCCAACTTGAATTCGAACTTGAACTCAAACTAAAACTTGAATTCGAAGTGACCTGAACTTGAGCTTAAATTTTAGCTCGAAATAATTTGAACTTAAACTTGAACTTGAAGTCGAACTAATCTGAAGTTGAACTTGAACTTGAACTGATCTGAACTTGAACTTTAACTTGATCCCGAATTTGAACTTCAACTCAAACTAATCTCAATTAAAACATGAACTTGAACTTGAAATTGAATTAGAATTCGAACTTGAACTCGAAATAGAACTTAAACTCAAACTGATCTGAAGTTTAGTTTGAACTTGAACTTGAACTTTAACTCGAACTAGAACTTGAATTCGAACTTGAACTCGAACTTGAACTTGGACTCGAACTGACCTGAACTTGAACTTATACCTTTATTCGCACTGATTTGAACTTAAACCTGAACTTGAATTCCAACTCATCTGAACTTGAACCTGAACTTGAACTCGAACTAGAGATTGAGCTCAAACTTGAACTTTAACAGATTTGAACGCGAACTTGAACTTGAAGTTGAATTTTAGTTTAAACTTGAACTCGAACTTGAACTTGAACTTTATCTCGAACTTGAACTTGAATTCGAACTTGAACTCGAACATGAACTCGAACTTAAATTCCAACTTGAACTCGAACTTGAATTTGAACTTGAACTCGAACTTTAACTCGAACTTGAACCCGAAATTGAACTTGAAGTCGAACTTGAACATAGACTCGAACTGATCTGAACTTGAACTTAAACTTGAACTTGAACTTGAACTCGATCTTTAACTCGAACTTGACCTCGAACTAGGATTTGCCTTGAACTTGTACTCAAACTTAAACTCGAACTTGAACTTGAATTCGAAGTGACCTAAACTTGCGCTAAATAAAACTCGAACTGATTTGAACTTGAACTTGAACTCGAACTTGAAGTGACCTAAACTTGCGCTTAAATAAAACTCGAACTGATTTGAACTTGAACTTGAACTCTAACTTGAACTCGAACTTGAACTCCAACTTGAACTCGAACTTGAATTTGAACTTCAACTCGAACTTTAACTCGAACTTGAACTCGAACTCGAACTTAAACCCGAATTTGAACTTGGACTCGATCTGACCTAAACTTGAACTTGAACTTAAATTTGTACTTAAACTTGAACTCGACCTTTAACTGGAACCTGAACTCGAACTTGAATTTGCCTTGAACTTGAACTCGAACTTGAACTCGAACTTAAACTTGAATTCGAAGTGACCTGAACTTGAACTTAAACTTTAACTCGAACTGATTTGAACTTAAACTTGAACTTGAAATCTAAATCGAACTTGAATTCGAAGTGACCTGAACTTGACTTAAACTTAACTCGAAATAATTTGAACTTAAACTTGAACTCGAACTGATCTGAACTTGAACTTGAACTTGAACTCGAACTTGAACTCGAACTTGAACTCGATTTTGAAATTGAACTTGAACTTGAATTCGAACTGAACTGAACTTGAACTTGAACTTTAACTTGAACTTAAACTCGAACTTAAACTCGAACTTAATTCGAACTTAAACTCGAACTTGAAATTGATCTCGAACTGACCTGAACTTGAACTTAAACTTGAACTTGAACTTGAACATGAAGTCGAACATAAACTCGAAAGTGAACTCGGACTAGAACTCGAACTTTAATTTGCCTTGAACTTGAACTAGAACTTGAAATCGAAATTGAACTCAAATTAGAACTTGAACTCGAAATGGCCTGAACTTGAGTTTAAACTTTAATTTGAAATTGGACTCGAACTGACCTGAACTTAAACTTAAACTTAAACTTAAACTTAAACTTAAACTTAAACTTAAACTTAAACTTAAACTTAAACTTAAACTTAAACTTAAACTTAAACTTAAACTTAAACTTAAACTTAAACTTAAACTTAAACTTAAACTTAAACTTAAACTTAAACTTAAACTTAAACTTAAACTTAAACTTAAACTTAAACTTAAACTTAAACTTAAACTTAAACTTAAACTTAAACTTAAACTTAAACTTAAACTTAAACTTAAACTTAAACTTAAACTTAAACTTAAACTTAAACTTAAACTTAAACTTAAACTTAAACTTAAACTTAAACTTAAACTTAAACTTAAACTTAAACTTAAACTTAAACTTAAACTTAAACTTAAACTTAAACTTAAACTTAAACTTAAACTTAAACTTAAACTTAAACTTAAACTTAAACTTAAACTTAAACTTAAACTTAAACTTAAACTTAAACTTAAACTTAAACTTAAACTTAAACTTAAACTTAAACTTAAACTTAAACTTAAACTTAAACTTAAACTTAAACTTAAACTTAAACTTAAACTTAAACTTAAACTTAAACTTAAACTTAAACTTAAACTTAAACTTAAACTTAAACTTAAACTTAAACTTAAACTTAAACTTAAACTTAAACTTAAACTTAAACTTAAACTTAAACTTAAACTTAAACTTAAACTTAAACTTAAACTTAAACTTAAACTTAAACTTAAACTTAAACTTAAACTTAAACTTAAACTTAAACTTAAACTTAAACTTAAACTTAAACTTAAACTTAAACTTAAACTTAAACTTAAACTTAAACTTAAACTTAAACTTAAACTTAAACTTAAACTTAAACTTAAACTTAAACTTAAACTTAAACTTAAACTTAAACTTAAACTTAAACTTAAACTTAAACTTAAACTTAAACTTAAACTTAAACTTAAACTTAAACTTAAACTTAAACTTAAACTTAAACTTAAACTTAAACTTAAACTTAAACTTAAACTTAAACTTAAACTTAAACTTAAACTTAAACTTAAACTTAAACTTAAACTTAAACTTAAACTTAAACTTAAACTTAAACTTAAACTTAAACTTAAACTTAAACTTAAACTTAAACTTAAACTTAAACTTAAACTTAAACTTAAACTTAAACTTAAACTTAAACTTAAACTTAAACTTAAACTTAAACTTAAACTTAAACTTAAACTTAAACTTAAACTTAAACTTAAACTTAAACTTAAACTTAAACTTAAACTTAAACTTAAACTTAAACTTAAACTTAAACTTAAACTTAAACTTAAACTTAAACTTAAACTTAAACTTAAACTTAAACTTAAACTTAAACTTAAACTTAAACTTAAACTTAAACTTAAACTTAAACTTAAACTTAAACTTAAACTTAAACTTAAACTTAAACTTAAACTTAAACTTAAACTTAAACTTAAACTTAAACTTAAACTTAAACTTAAACTTAAACTTAAACTTAAACTTAAACTTAAACTTAAACTTAAACTTAAACTTAAACTTAAACTTAAACTTAAACTTAAACTTAAACTTAAACTTAAACTTAAACTTAAACTTAAACTTAAACTTAAACTTAAACTTAAACTTAAACTTAAACTTAAACTTAAACTTAAACTTAAACTTAAACTTAAACTTAAACTTAAACTTAAACTTAAACTTAAACTTAAACTTAAACTTAAACTTAAACTTAAACTTAAACTTAAACTTAAACTTAAACTTAAACTTAAACTTAAACTTAAACTTAAACTTAAACTTAAACTTAAACTTAAACTTAAACTTAAACTTAAACTTAAACTTAAACTTAAACTTAAACTTAAACTTAAACTTAAACTTAAACTTAAACTTAAACTTAAACTTAAACTTAAACTTAAACTTAAACTTAAACTTAAACTTAAACTTAAACTTAAACTTAAACTTAAACTTAAACTTAAACTTAAACTTAAACTTAAACTTAAACTTAAACTTAAACTTAAACTTAAACTTAAACTTAAACTTAAACTTAAACTTAAACTTAAACTTAAACTTAAACTTAAACTTAAACTTAAACTTAAACTTAAACTTAAACTTAAACTTAAACTTAAACTTAAACTTAAACTTAAACTTAAACTTAAACTTAAACTTAAACTTAAACTTAAACTTAAACTTAAACTTAAACTTAAACTTAAACTTAAACTTAAACTTAAACTTAAACTTAAACTTAAACTTAAACTTAAACTTAAACTTAAACTTAAACTTAAACTTAAACTTAAACTTAAACTTAAACTTAAACTTAAACTTAAACTTAAACTTAAACTTAAACTTAAACTTAAACTTAAACTTAAACTTAAACTTAAACTTAAACTTAAACTTAAACTTAAACTTAAACTTAAACTTAAACTTAAACTTAAACTTAAACTTAAACTTAAACTTAAACTTAAACTTAAACTTAAACTTAAACTTAAACTTAAACTTAAACTTAAACTTAAACTTAAACTTAAACTTAAACTTAAACTTAAACTTAAACTTAAACTTAAACTTAAACTTAAACTTAAACTTAAACTTAAACTTAAACTTAAACTTAAACTTAAACTTAAACTTAAACTTAAACTTAAACTTAAACTTAAACTTAAACTTAAACTTAAACTTAAACTTAAACTTAAACTTAAACTTAAACTTAAACTTAAACTTAAACTTAAACTTAAACTTAAACTTAAACTTAAACTTAAACTTAAACTTAAACTTAAACTTAAACTTAAACTTAAACTTAAACTTAAACTTAAACTTAAACTTAAACTTAAACTTAAACTTAAACTTAAACTTAAACTTAAACTTAAACTTAAACTTAAACTTAAACTTAAACTTAAACTTAAACTTAAACTTAAACTTAAACTTAAACTTAAACTTAAACTTAAACTTAAACTTAAACTTAAACTTAAACTTAAACTTAAACTTAAACTTAAACTTAAACTTAAACTTAAACTTAAACTTAAACTTAAACTTAAACTTAAACTTAAACTTAAACTTAAACTTAAACTTAAACTTAAACTTAAACTTAAACTTAAACTTAAACTTAAACTTAAACTTAAACTTAAACTTAAACTTAAACTTAAACTTAAACTTAAACTTAAACTTAAACTTAAACTTAAACTTAAACTTAAACTTAAACTTAAACTTAAACTTAAACTTAAACTTAAACTTAAACTTAAACTTAAACTTAAACTTAAACTTAAACTTAAACTTAAACTTAAACTTAAACTTAAACTTAAACTTAAACTTAAACTTAAACTTAAACTTAAACTTAAACTTAAACTTAAACTTAAACTTAAACTTAAACTTAAACTTAAACTTAAACTTAAACTTAAACTTAAACTTAAACTTAAACTTAAACTTAAACTTAAACTTAAACTTAAACTTAAACTTAAACTTAAACTTAAACTTAAACTTAAACTTAAACTTAAACTTAAACTTAAACTTAAACTTAAACTTAAACTTAAACTTAAACTTAAACTTAAACTTAAACTTAAACTTAAACTTAAACTTAAACTTAAACTTAAACTTAAACTTAAACTTAAACTTAAACTTAAACTTAAACTTAAACTTAAACTTAAACTTAAACTTAAACTTAAACTTAAACTTAAACTTAAACTTAAACTTAAACTTAAACTTAAACTTAAACTTAAACTTAAACTTAAACTTAAACTTAAACTTAAACTTAAACTTAAACTTAAACTTAAACTTAAACTTAAACTTAAACTTAAACTTAAACTTAAACTTAAACTTAAACTTAAACTTAAACTTAAACTTAAACTTAAACTTAAACTTAAACTTAAACTTAAACTTAAACTTAAACTTAAACTTAAACTTAAACTTAAACTTAAACTTAAACTTAAACTTAAACTTAAACTTAAACTTAAACTTAAACTTAAACTTAAACTTAAACTTAAACTTAAACTTAAACTTAAACTTAAACTTAAACTTAAACTTAAACTTAAACTTAAACTTAAACTTAAACTTAAACTTAAACTTAAACTTAAACTTAAACTTAAACTTAAACTTAAACTTAAACTTAAACTTAAACTTAAACTTAAACTTAAACTTAAACTTAAACTTAAACTTAAACTTAAACTTAAACTTAAACTTAAACTTAAACTTAAACTTAAACTTAAACTTAAACTTAAACTTAAACTTAAACTTAAACTTAAACTTAAACTTAAACTTAAACTTAAACTTAAACTTAAACTTAAACTTAAACTTAAACTTAAACTTAAACTTAAACTTAAACTTAAACTTAAACTTAAACTTAAACTTAAACTTAAACTTAAACTTAAACTTAAACTTAAACTTAAACTTAAACTTAAACTTAAACTTAAACTTAAACTTAAACTTAAACTTAAACTTAAACTTAAACTTAAACTTAAACTTAAACTTAAACTTAAACTTAAACTTAAACTTAAACTTAAACTTAAACTTAAACTTAAACTTAAACTTAAACTTAAACTTAAACTTAAACTTAAACTTAAACTTAAACTTAAACTTAAACTTAAACTTAAACTTAAACTTAAACTTAAACTTAAACTTAAACTTAAACTTAAACTTAAACTTAAACTTAAACTTAAACTTAAACTTAAACTTAAACTTAAACTTAAACTTAAACTTAAACTTAAACTTAAACTTAAACTTAAACTTAAACTTAAACTTAAACTTAAACTTAAACTTAAACTTAAACTTAAACTTAAACTTAAACTTAAACTTAAACTTAAACTTAAACTTAAACTTAAACTTAAACTTAAACTTAAACTTAAACTTAAACTTAAACTTAAACTTAAACTTAAACTTAAACTTAAACTTAAACTTAAACTTAAACTTAAACTTAAACTTAAACTTAAACTTAAACTTAAACTTAAACTTAAACTTAAACTTAAACTTAAACTTAAACTTAAACTTAAACTTAAACTTAAACTTAAACTTAAACTTAAACTTAAACTTAAACTTAAACTTAAACTTAAACTTAAACTTAAACTTAAACTTAAACTTAAACTTAAACTTAAACTTAAACTTAAACTTAAACTTAAACTTAAACTTAAACTTAAACTTAAACTTAAACTTAAACTTAAACTTAAACTTAAACTTAAACTTAAACTTAAACTTAAACTTAAACTTAAACTTAAACTTAAACTTAAACTTAAACTTAAACTTAAACTTAAACTTAAACTTAAACTTAAACTTAAACTTAAACTTAAACTTAAACTTAAACTTAAACTTAAACTTAAACTTAAACTTAAACTTAAACTTAAACTTAAACTTAAACTTAAACTTAAACTTAAACTTAAACTTAAACTTAAACTTAAACTTAAACTTAAACTTAAACTTAAACTTAAACTTAAACTTAAACTTAAACTTAAACTTAAACTTAAACTTAAACTTAAACTTAAACTTAAACTTAAACTTAAACTTAAACTTAAACTTAAACTTAAACTTAAACTTAAACTTAAACTTAAACTTAAACTTAAACTTAAACTTAAACTTAAACTTAAACTTAAACTTAAACTTAAACTTAAACTTAAACTTAAACTTAAACTTAAACTTAAACTTAAACTTAAACTTAAACTTAAACTTAAACTTAAACTTAAACTTAAACTTAAACTTAAACTTAAACTTAAACTTAAACTTAAACTTAAACTTAAACTTAAACTTAAACTTAAACTTAAACTTAAACTTAAACTTAAACTTAAACTTAAACTTAAACTTAAACTTAAACTTAAACTTAAACTTAAACTTAAACTTAAACTTAAACTTAAACTTAAACTTAAACTTAAACTTAAACTTAAACTTAAACTTAAACTTAAACTTAAACTTAAACTTAAACTTAAACTTAAACTTAAACTTAAACTTAAACTTAAACTTAAACTTAAACTTAAACTTAAACTTAAACTTAAACTTAAACTTAAACTTAAACTTAAACTTAAACTTAAACTTAAACTTAAACTTAAACTTAAACTTAAACTTAAACTTAAACTTAAACTTAAACTTAAACTTAAACTTAAACTTAAACTTAAACTTAAACTTAAACTTAAACTTAAACTTAAACTTAAACTTAAACTTAAACTTAAACTTAAACTTAAACTTAAACTTAAACTTAAACTTAAACTTAAACTTAAACTTAAACTTAAACTTAAACTTAAACTTAAACTTAAACTTAAACTTAAACTTAAACTTAAACTTAAACTTAAACTTAAACTTAAACTTAAACTTAAACTTAAACTTAAACTTAAACTTAAACTTAAACTTAAACTTAAACTTAAACTTAAACTTAAACTTAAACTTAAACTTAAACTTAAACTTAAACTTAAACTTAAACTTAAACTTAAACTTAAACTTAAACTTAAACTTAAACTTAAACTTAAACTTAAACTTAAACTTAAACTTAAACTTAAACTTAAACTTAAACTTAAACTTAAACTTAAACTTAAACTTAAACTTAAACTTAAACTTAAACTTAAACTTAAACTTAAACTTAAACTTAAACTTAAACTTAAACTTAAACTTAAACTTAAACTTAAACTTAAACTTAAACTTAAACTTAAACTTAAACTTAAACTTAAACTTAAACTTAAACTTAAACTTAAACTTAAACTTAAACTTAAACTTAAACTTAAACTTAAACTTAAACTTAAACTTAAACTTAAACTTAAACTTAAACTTAAACTTAAACTTAAACTTAAACTTAAACTTAAACTTAAACTTAAACTTAAACTTAAACTTAAACTTAAACTTAAACTTAAACTTAAACTTAAACTTAAACTTAAACTTAAACTTAAACTTAAACTTAAACTTAAACTTAAACTTAAACTTAAACTTAAACTTAAACTTAAACTTAAACTTAAACTTAAACTTAAACTTAAACTTAAACTTAAACTTAAACTTAAACTTAAACTTAAACTTAAACTTAAACTTAAACTTAAACTTAAACTTAAACTTAAACTTAAACTTAAACTTAAACTTAAACTTAAACTTAAACTTAAACTTAAACTTAAACTTAAACTTAAACTTAAACTTAAACTTAAACTTAAACTTAAACTTAAACTTAAACTTAAACTTAAACTTAAACTTAAACTTAAACTTAAACTTAAACTTAAACTTAAACTTAAACTTAAACTTAAACTTAAACTTAAACTTAAACTTAAACTTAAACTTAAACTTAAACTTAAACTTAAACTTAAACTTAAACTTAAACTTAAACTTAAACTTAAACTTAAACTTAAACTTAAACTTAAACTTAAACTTAAACTTAAACTTAAACTTAAACTTAAACTTAAACTTAAACTTAAACTTAAACTTAAACTTAAACTTAAACTTAAACTTAAACTTAAACTTAAACTTAAACTTAAACTTAAACTTAAACTTAAACTTAAACTTAAACTTAAACTTAAACTTAAACTTAAACTTAAACTTAAACTTAAACTTAAACTTAAACTTAAACTTAAACTTAAACTTAAACTTAAACTTAAACTTAAACTTAAACTTAAACTTAAACTTAAACTTAAACTTAAACTTAAACTTAAACTTAAACTTAAACTTAAACTTAAACTTAAACTTAAACTTAAACTTAAACTTAAACTTAAAAAACTTAAACTTAAACTTAAACTTAAACTTAAACTTAAACTTAAACTTAAACTTAAACTTAAACTTAAACTTAAACTTAAACTTAAACTTAAACTTAAACTTAAACTTAAACTTAAACTTAAACTTAAACTTAAACTTAAACTTAAACTTAAACTTAAACTTAAACTTAAACTTAAACTTAAACTTAAACTTAAACTTAAACTTAAACTTAAACTTAAACTTAAACTTAAACTTAAACTTAAACTTAAACTTAAACTTAAACTTAAACTTAAACTTAAACTTAAACTTAAACTTAAACTTAAACTTAAACTTAAACTTAAACTTAAACTTAAACTTAAACTTAAACTTAAACTTAAACTTAAACTTAAACTTAAACTTAAACTTAAACTTAAACTTAAACTTAAACTTAAACTTAAACTTAAACTTAAACTTAAACTTAAACTTAAACTTAAACTTAAACTTAAACTTAAACTTAAACTTAAACTTAAACTTAAACTTAAACTTAAACTTAAACTTAAACTTAAACTTAAACTTAAACTTAAACTTAAACTTAAACTTAAACTTAAACTTAAACTTAAACTTAAACTTAAACTTAAACTTAAACTTAAACTTAAACTTAAACTTAAACTTAAACTTAAACTTAAACTTAAACTTAAACTTAAACTTAAACTTAAACTTAAACTTAAACTTAAACTTAAACTTAAACTTAAACTTAAACTTAAACTTAAACTTAAACTTAAACTTAAACTTAAACTTAAACTTAAACTTAAACTTAAACTTAAACTTAAACTTAAACTTAAACTTAAACTTAAACTTAAACTTAAACTTAAACTTAAACTTAAACTTAAACTTAAACTTAAACTTAAACTTAAACTTAAACTTAAACTTAAACTTAAACTTAAACTTAAACTTAAACTTAAACTTAAACTTAAACTTAAACTTAAACTTAAACTTAAACTTAAACTTAAACTTAAACTTAAACTTAAACTTAAACTTAAACTTAAACTTAAACTTAAACTTAAACTTAAACTTAAACTTAAACTTAAACTTAAACTTAAACTTAAACTTAAACTTAAACTTAAACTTAAACTTAAACTTAAACTTAAACTTAAACTTAAACTTAAACTTAAACTTAAACTTAAACTTAAACTTAAACTTAAACTTAAACTTAAACTTAAACTTAAACTTAAACTTAAACTTAAACTTAAACTTAAACTTAAACTTAAACTTAAACTTAAACTTAAACTTAAACTTAAACTTAAACTTAAACTTAAACTTAAACTTAAACTTAAACTTAAACTTAAACTTAAACTTAAACTTAAACTTAAACTTAAACTTAAACTTAAACTTAAACTTAAACTTAAACTTAAACTTAAACTTAAACTTAAACTTAAACTTAAACTTAAACTTAAACTTAAACTTAAACTTAAACTTAAACTTAAACTTAAACTTAAACTTAAACTTAAACTTAAACTTAAACTTAAACTTAAACTTAAACTTAAACTTAAACTTAAACTTAAACTTAAACTTAAACTTAAACTTAAACTTAAACTTAAACTTAAACTTAAACTTAAACTTAAACTTAAACTTAAACTTAAACTTAAACTTAAACTTAAACTTAAACTTAAACTTAAACTTAAACTTAAACTTAAACTTAAACTTAAACTTAAACTTAAACTTAAACTTAAACTTAAACTTAAACTTAAACTTAAACTTAAACTTAAACTTAAACTTAAACTTAAACTTAAACTTAAACTTAAACTTAAACTTAAACTTAAACTTAAACTTAAACTTAAACTTAAACTTAAACTTAAACTTAAACTTAAACTTAAACTTAAACTTAAACTTAAACTTAAACTTAAACTTAAACTTAAACTTAAACTTAAACTTAAACTTAAACTTAAACTTAAACTTAAACTTAAACTTAAACTTAAACTTAAACTTAAACTTAAACTTAAACTTAAACTTAAACTTAAACTTAAACTTAAACTTAAACTTAAACTTAAACTTAAACTTAAACTTAAACTTAAACTTAAACTTAAACTTAAACTTAAACTTAAACTTAAACTTAAACTTAAACTTAAACTTAAACTTAAACTTAAACTTAAACTTAAACTTAAACTTAAACTTAAACTTAAACTTAAACTTAAACTTAAACTTAAACTTAAACTTAAACTTAAACTTAAACTTAAACTTAAACTTAAACTTAAACTTAAACTTAAACTTAAACTTAAACTTAAACTTAAACTTAAACTTAAACTTAAACTTAAACTTAAACTTAAACTTAAACTTAAACTTAAACTTAAACTTAAACTTAAACTTAAACTTAAACTTAAACTTAAACTTAAACTTAAACTTAAACTTAAACTTAAACTTAAACTTAAACTTAAACTTAAACTTAAACTTAAACTTAAACTTAAACTTAAACTTAAACTTAAACTTAAACTTAAACTTAAACTTAAACTTAAACTTAAACTTAAACTTAAACTTAAACTTAAACTTAAACTTAAACTTAAACTTAAACTTAAACTTAAACTTAAACTTAAACTTAAACTTAAACTTAAACTTAAACTTAAACTTAAACTTAAACTTAAACTTAAACTTAAACTTAAACTTAAACTTAAACTTAAACTTAAACTTAAACTTAAACTTAAACTTAAACTTAAACTTAAACTTAAACTTAAACTTAAACTTAAACTTAAACTTAAACTTAAACTTAAACTTAAACTTAAACTTAAACTTAAACTTAAACTTAAACTTAAACTTAAACTTAAACTTAAACTTAAACTTAAACTTAAACTTAAACTTAAACTTAAACTTAAACTTAAACTTAAACTTAAACTTAAACTTAAACTTAAACTTAAACTTAAACTTAAACTTAAACTTAAACTTAAACTTAAACTTAAACTTAAACTTAAACTTAAACTTAAACTTAAACTTAAACTTAAACTTAAACTTAAACTTAAACTTAAACTTAAACTTAAACTTAAACTTAAACTTAAACTTAAACTTAAACTTAAACTTAAACTTAAACTTAAACTTAAACTTAAACTTAAACTTAAACTTAAACTTAAACTTAAACTTAAACTTAAACTTAAACTTAAACTTAAACTTAAACTTAAACTTAAACTTAAACTTAAACTTAAACTTAAACTTAAACTTAAACTTAAACTTAAACTTAAACTTAAACTTAAACTTAAACTTAAACTTAAACTTAAACTTAAACTTAAACTTAAACTTAAACTTAAACTTAAACTTAAACTTAAACTTAAACTTAAACTTAAACTTAAACTTAAACTTAAACTTAAACTTAAACTTAAACTTAAACTTAAACTTAAACTTAAACTTAAACTTAAACTTAAACTTAAACTTAAACTTAAACTTAAACTTAAACTTAAACTTAAACTTAAACTTAAACTTAAACTTAAACTTAAACTTAAACTTAAACTTAAACTTAAACTTAAACTTAAACTTAAACTTAAACTTAAACTTAAACTTAAACTTAAACTTAAACTTAAACTTAAACTTAAACTTAAACTTAAACTTAAACTTAAACTTAAACTTAAACTTAAACTTAAACTTAAACTTAAACTTAAACTTAAACTTAAACTTAAACTTAAACTTAAACTTAAACTTAAACTTAAACTTAAACTTAAACTTAAACTTAAACTTAAACTTAAACTTAAACTTAAACTTAAACTTAAACTTAAACTTAAACTTAAACTTAAACTTAAACTTAAACTTAAACTTAAACTTAAACTTAAACTTAAACTTAAACTTAAACTTAAACTTAAACTTAAACTTAAACTTAAACTTAAACTTAAACTTAAACTTAAACTTAAACTTAAACTTAAACTTAAACTTAAACTTAAACTTAAACTTAAACTTAAACTTAAACTTAAACTTAAACTTAAACTTAAACTTAAACTTAAACTTAAACTTAAACTTAAACTTAAACTTAAACTTAAACTTAAACTTAAACTTAAACTTAAACTTAAACTTAAACTTAAACTTAAACTTAAACTTAAACTTAAACTTAAACTTAAACTTAAACTTAAACTTAAACTTAAACTTAAACTTAAACTTAAACTTAAACTTAAACTTAAACTTAAACTTAAACTTAAACTTAAACTTAAACTTAAACTTAAACTTAAACTTAAACTTAAACTTAAACTTAAACTTAAACTTAAACTTAAACTTAAACTTAAACTTAAACTTAAACTTAAACTTAAACTTAAACTTAAACTTAAACTTAAACTTAAACTTAAACTTAAACTTAAACTTAAACTTAAACTTAAACTTAAACTTAAACTTAAACTTAAACTTAAACTTAAACTTAAACTTAAACTTAAACTTAAACTTAAACTTAAACTTAAACTTAAACTTAAACTTAAACTTAAACTTAAACTTAAACTTAAACTTAAACTTAAACTTAAACTTAAACTTAAACTTAAACTTAAACTTAAACTTAAACTTAAACTTAAACTTAAACTTAAACTTAAACTTAAACTTAAACTTAAACTTAAACTTAAACTTAAACTTAAACTTAAACTTAAACTTAAACTTAAACTTAAACTTAAACTTAAACTTAAACTTAAACTTAAACTTAAACTTAAACTTAAACTTAAACTTAAACTTAAACTTAAACTTAAACTTAAACTTAAACTTAAACTTAAACTTAAACTTAAACTTAAACTTAAACTTAAACTTAAACTTAAACTTAAACTTAAACTTAAACTTAAACTTAAACTTAAACTTAAACTTAAACTTAAACTTAAACTTAAACTTAAACTTAAACTTAAACTTAAACTTAAACTTAAACTTAAACTTAAACTTAAACTTAAACTTAAACTTAAACTTAAACTTAAACTTAAACTTAAACTTAAACTTAAACTTAAACTTAAACTTAAACTTAAACTTAAACTTAAACTTAAACTTAAACTTAAACTTAAACTTAAACTTAAACTTAAACTTAAACTTAAACTTAAACTTAAACTTAAACTTAAACTTAAACTTAAACTTAAACTTAAACTTAAACTTAAACTTAAACTTAAACTTAAACTTAAACTTAAACTTAAACTTAAACTTAAACTTAAACTTAAACTTAAACTTAAACTTAAACTTAAACTTAAACTTAAACTTAAACTTAAACTTAAACTTAAACTTAAACTTAAACTTAAACTTAAACTTAAACTTAAACTTAAACTTAAACTTAAACTTAAACTTAAACTTAAACTTAAACTTAAACTTAAACTTAAACTTAAACTTAAACTTAAACTTAAACTTAAACTTAAACTTAAACTTAAACTTAAACTTAAACTTAAACTTAAACTTAAACTTAAACTTAAACTTAAACTTAAACTTAAACTTAAACTTAAACTTAAACTTAAACTTAAACTTAAACTTAAACTTAAACTTAAACTTAAACTTAAACTTAAACTTAAACTTAAACTTAAACTTAAACTTAAACTTAAACTTAAACTTAAACTTAAACTTAAACTTAAACTTAAACTTAAACTTAAACTTAAACTTAAACTTAAACTTAAACTTAAACTTAAACTTAAACTTAAACTTAAACTTAAACTTAAACTTAAACTTAAACTTAAACTTAAACTTAAACTTAAACTTAAACTTAAACTTAAACTTAAACTTAAACTTAAACTTAAACTTAAACTTAAACTTAAACTTAAACTTAAACTTAAACTTAAACTTAAACTTAAACTTAAACTTAAACTTAAACTTAAACTTAAACTTAAACTTAAACTTAAACTTAAACTTAAACTTAAACTTAAACTTAAACTTAAACTTAAACTTAAACTTAAACTTAAACTTAAACTTAAACTTAAACTTAAACTTAAACTTAAACTTAAACTTAAACTTAAACTTAAACTTAAACTTAAACTTAAACTTAAACTTAAACTTAAACTTAAACTTAAACTTAAACTTAAACTTAAACTTAAACTTAAACTTAAACTTAAACTTAAACTTAAACTTAAACTTAAACTTAAACTTAAACTTAAACTTAAACTTAAACTTAAACTTAAACTTAAACTTAAACTTAAACTTAAACTTAAACTTAAACTTAAACTTAAACTTAAACTTAAACTTAAACTTAAACTTAAACTTAAACTTAAACTTAAACTTAAACTTAAACTTAAACTTAAACTTAAACTTAAACTTAAACTTAAACTTAAACTTAAACTTAAACTTAAACTTAAACTTAAACTTAAACTTAAACTTAAACTTAAACTTAAACTTAAACTTAAACTTAAACTTAAACTTAAACTTAAACTTAAACTTAAACTTAAACTTAAACTTAAACTTAAACTTAAACTTAAACTTAAACTTAAACTTAAACTTAAACTTAAACTTAAACTTAAACTTAAACTTAAACTTAAACTTAAACTTAAACTTAAACTTAAACTTAAACTTAAACTTAAACTTAAACTTAAACTTAAACTTAAACTTAAACTTAAACTTAAACTTAAACTTAAACTTAAACTTAAACTTAAACTTAAACTTAAACTTAAACTTAAACTTAAACTTAAACTTAAACTTAAACTTAAACTTAAACTTAAACTTAAACTTAAACTTAAACTTAAACTTAAACTTAAACTTAAACTTAAACTTAAACTTAAACTTAAACTTAAACTTAAACTTAAACTTAAACTTAAACTTAAACTTAAACTTAAACTTAAACTTAAACTTAAACTTAAACTTAAACTTAAACTTAAACTTAAACTTAAACTTAAACTTAAACTTAAACTTAAACTTAAACTTAAACTTAAACTTAAACTTAAACTTAAACTTAAACTTAAACTTAAACTTAAACTTAAACTTAAACTTAAACTTAAACTTAAACTTAAACTTAAACTTAAACTTAAACTTAAACTTAAACTTAAACTTAAACTTAAACTTAAACTTAAACTTAAACTTAAACTTAAACTTAAACTTAAACTTAAACTTAAACTTAAACTTAAACTTAAACTTAAACTTAAACTTAAACTTAAACTTAAACTTAAACTTAAACTTAAACTTAAACTTAAACTTAAACTTAAACTTAAACTTAAACTTAAACTTAAACTTAAACTTAAACTTAAACTTAAACTTAAACTTAAACTTAAACTTAAACTTAAACTTAAACTTAAACTTAAACTTAAACTTAAACTTAAACTTAAACTTAAACTTAAACTTAAACTTAAACTTAAACTTAAACTTAAACTTAAACTTAAACTTAAACTTAAACTTAAACTTAAACTTAAACTTAAACTTAAACTTAAACTTAAACTTAAACTTAAACTTAAACTTAAACTTAAACTTAAACTTAAACTTAAACTTAAACTTAAACTTAAACTTAAACTTAAACTTAAACTTAAACTTAAACTTAAACTTAAACTTAAACTTAAACTTAAACTTAAACTTAAACTTAAACTTAAACTTAAACTTAAACTTAAACTTAAACTTAAACTTAAACTTAAACTTAAACTTAAACTTAAACTTAAACTTAAACTTAAACTTAAACTTAAACTTAAACTTAAACTTAAACTTAAACTTAAACTTAAACTTAAACTTAAACTTAAACTTAAACTTAAACTTAAACTTAAACTTAAACTTAAACTTAAACTTAAACTTAAACTTAAACTTAAACTTAAACTTAAACTTAAACTTAAACTTAAACTTAAACTTAAACTTAAACTTAAACTTAAACTTAAACTTAAACTTAAACTTAAACTTAAACTTAAACTTAAACTTAAACTTAAACTTAAACTTAAACTTAAACTTAAACTTAAACTTAAACTTAAACTTAAACTTAAACTTAAACTTAAACTTAAACTTAAACTTAAACTTAAACTTAAACTTAAACTTAAACTTAAACTTAAACTTAAACTTAAACTTAAACTTAAACTTAAACTTAAACTTAAACTTAAACTTAAACTTAAACTTAAACTTAAACTTAAACTTAAACTTAAACTTAAACTTAAACTTAAACTTAAACTTAAACTTAAACTTAAACTTAAACTTAAACTTAAACTTAAACTTAAACTTAAAAAACTTAAACTTAAACTTAAACTTAAACTTAAACTTAAACTTAAACTTAAACTTAAACTTAAACTTAAACTTAAACTTAAACTTAAACTTAAACTTAAACTTAAACTTAAACTTAAACTTAAACTTAAACTTAAACTTAAACTTAAACTTAAACTTAAACTTAAACTTAAACTTAAACTTAAACTTAAACTTAAACTTAAACTTAAACTTAAACTTAAACTTAAACTTAAACTTAAACTTAAACTTAAACTTAAACTTAAACTTAAACTTAAACTTAAACTTAAACTTAAACTTAAACTTAAACTTAAACTTAAACTTAAACTTAAACTTAAACTTAAACTTAAACTTAAACTTAAACTTAAACTTAAACTTAAACTTAAACTTAAACTTAAACTTAAACTTAAACTTAAACTTAAACTTAAACTTAAACTTAAACTTAAACTTAAACTTAAACTTAAACTTAAACTTAAACTTAAACTTAAACTTAAACTTAAACTTAAACTTAAACTTAAACTTAAACTTAAACTTAAACTTAAACTTAAACTTAAACTTAAACTTAAACTTAAACTTAAACTTAAACTTAAACTTAAACTTAAACTTAAACTTAAACTTAAACTTAAACTTAAACTTAAACTTAAACTTAAACTTAAACTTAAACTTAAACTTAAACTTAAACTTAAACTTAAACTTAAACTTAAACTTAAACTTAAACTTAAACTTAAACTTAAACTTAAACTTAAACTTAAACTTAAACTTAAACTTAAACTTAAACTTAAACTTAAACTTAAACTTAAACTTAAACTTAAACTTAAACTTAAACTTAAACTTAAACTTAAACTTAAACTTAAACTTAAACTTAAACTTAAACTTAAACTTAAACTTAAACTTAAACTTAAACTTAAACTTAAACTTAAACTTAAACTTAAACTTAAACTTAAACTTAAACTTAAACTTAAACTTAAACTTAAACTTAAACTTAAACTTAAACTTAAACTTAAACTTAAACTTAAACTTAAACTTAAACTTAAACTTAAACTTAAACTTAAACTTAAACTTAAACTTAAACTTAAACTTAAACTTAAACTTAAACTTAAACTTAAACTTAAACTTAAACTTAAACTTAAACTTAAACTTAAACTTAAACTTAAACTTAAACTTAAACTTAAACTTAAACTTAAACTTAAACTTAAACTTAAACTTAAACTTAAACTTAAACTTAAACTTAAACTTAAACTTAAACTTAAACTTAAACTTAAACTTAAACTTAAACTTAAACTTAAACTTAAACTTAAACTTAAACTTAAACTTAAACTTAAACTTAAACTTAAACTTAAACTTAAACTTAAACTTAAACTTAAACTTAAACTTAAACTTAAACTTAAACTTAAACTTAAACTTAAACTTAAACTTAAACTTAAACTTAAACTTAAACTTAAACTTAAACTTAAACTTAAACTTAAACTTAAACTTAAACTTAAACTTAAACTTAAACTTAAACTTAAACTTAAACTTAAACTTAAACTTAAACTTAAACTTAAACTTAAACTTAAACTTAAACTTAAACTTAAACTTAAACTTAAACTTAAACTTAAACTTAAACTTAAACTTAAACTTAAACTTAAACTTAAACTTAAACTTAAACTTAAAC
Source organism: Melophagus ovinus (assembly GCA_023089585.1). NCBI lineage: Eukaryota > Metazoa > Arthropoda > Insecta > Diptera > Hippoboscidae > Melophagus > Melophagus ovinus. The sequence continues at coordinate 24,153 of JAKKIB010000131.1, forward strand.
TTAAACTTAAACTTAAACTTAAACTTAAACTTAAACTTAAACTTAAACTTAAACTTAAACTTAAACTTAAACTTAAACTTAAACTTAAACTTAAACTTAAACTTAAACTTAAACTTAAACTTAAACTTAAACTTAAACTTAAACTTAAACTTAAACTTAAACTTAAACTTAAACTTAAACTTAAACTTAAACTTAAACTTAAACTTAAACTTAAACTTAAACTTAAACTTAAACTTAAACTTAAACTTAAACTTAAACTTAAACTTAAACTTAAACTTAAACTTAAACTTAAACTTAAACTTAAACTTAAACTTAAACTTAAACTTAAACTTAAACTTAAACTTAAACTTAAACTTAAACTTAAACTTAAACTTAAACTTAAACTTAAACTTAAACTTAAACTTAAACTTAAACTTAAACTTAAACTTAAACTTAAACTTAAACTTAAACTTAAACTTAAACTTAAACTTAAACTTAAACTTAAACTTAAACTTAAACTTAAACTTAAACTTAAACTTAAACTTAAACTTAAACTTAAACTTAAACTTAAACTTAAACTTAAACTTAAACTTAAACTTAAACTTAAACTTAAACTTAAACTTAAACTTAAACTTAAACTTAAACTTAAACTTAAACTTAAACTTAAACTTAAACTTAAACTTAAACTTAAACTTAAACTTAAACTTAAACTTAAACTTAAACTTAAACTTAAACTTAAACTTAAACTTAAACTTAAACTTAAACTTAAACTTAAACTTAAACTTAAACTTAAACTTAAACTTAAACTTAAACTTAAACTTAAACTTAAACTTAAACTTAAACTTAAACTTAAACTTAAACTTAAACTTAAACTTAAACTTAAACTTAAACTTAAACTTAAACTTAAACTTAAACTTAAACTTAAACTTAAACTTAAACTTAAACTTAAACTTAAACTTAAACTTAAACTTAAACTTAAACTTAAACTTAAACTTAAACTTAAACTTAAACTTAAACTTAAACTTAAACTTAAACTTAAACTTAAACTTAAACTTAAACTTAAACTTAAACTTAAACTTAAACTTAAACTTAAACTTAAACTTAAACTTAAACTTAAACTTAAACTTAAACTTAAACTTAAACTTAAACTTAAACTTAAACTTAAACTTAAACTTAAACTTAAACTTAAACTTAAACTTAAACTTAAACTTAAACTTAAACTTAAACTTAAACTTAAACTTAAACTTAAACTTAAACTTAAACTTAAACTTAAACTTAAACTTAAACTTAAACTTAAACTTAAACTTAAACTTAAACTTAAACTTAAACTTAAACTTAAACTTAAACTTAAACTTAAACTTAAACTTAAACTTAAACTTAAACTTAAACTTAAACTTAAACTTAAACTTAAACTTAAACTTAAACTTAAACTTAAACTTAAACTTAAACTTAAACTTAAACTTAAACTTAAACTTAAACTTAAACTTAAACTTAAACTTAAACTTAAACTTAAACTTAAACTTAAACTTAAACTTAAACTTAAACTTAAACTTAAACTTAAACTTAAACTTAAACTTAAACTTAAACTTAAACTTAAACTTAAACTTAAACTTAAACTTAAACTTAAACTTAAACTTAAACTTAAACTTAAACTTAAACTTAAACTTAAACTTAAACTTAAACTTAAACTTAAACTTAAACTTAAACTTAAACTTAAACTTAAACTTAAACTTAAACTTAAACTTAAACTTAAACTTAAACTTAAACTTAAACTTAAACTTAAACTTAAACTTAAACTTAAACTTAAACTTAAACTTAAACTTAAACTTAAACTTAAACTTAAACTTAAACTTAAACTTAAACTTAAACTTAAACTTAAACTTAAACTTAAACTTAAACTTAAACTTAAACTTAAACTTAAACTTAAACTTAAACTTAAACTTAAACTTAAACTTAAACTTAAACTTAAACTTAAACTTAAACTTAAACTTAAACTTAAACTTAAACTTAAACTTAAACTTAAACTTAAACTTAAACTTAAACTTAAACTTAAACTTAAACTTAAACTTAAACTTAAACTTAAACTTAAACTTAAACTTAAACTTAAACTTAAACTTAAACTTAAACTTAAACTTAAACTTAAACTTAAACTTAAACTTAAACTTAAACTTAAACTTAAACTTAAACTTAAACTTAAACTTAAACTTAAACTTAAACTTAAACTTAAACTTAAACTTAAACTTAAACTTAAACTTAAACTTAAACTTAAACTTAAACTTAAACTTAAACTTAAACTTAAACTTAAACTTAAACTTAAACTTAAACTTAAACTTAAACTTAAACTTAAACTTAAACTTAAACTTAAACTTAAACTTAAACTTAAACTTAAACTTAAACTTAAACTTAAACTTAAACTTAAACTTAAACTTAAACTTAAACTTAAACTTAAACTTAAACTTAAACTTAAACTTAAACTTAAACTTAAACTTAAACTTAAACTTAAACTTAAACTTAAACTTAAACTTAAACTTAAACTTAAACTTAAACTTAAACTTAAACTTAAACTTAAACTTAAACTTAAACTTAAACTTAAACTTAAACTTAAACTTAAACTTAAACTTAAACTTAAACTTAAACTTAAACTTAAACTTAAACTTAAACTTAAACTTAAACTTAAACTTAAACTTAAACTTAAACTTAAACTTAAACTTAAACTTAAACTTAAACTTAAACTTAAACTTAAACTTAAACTTAAACTTAAACTTAAACTTAAACTTAAACTTAAACTTAAACTTAAACTTAAACTTAAACTTAAACTTAAACTTAAACTTAAACTTAAACTTAAACTTAAACTTAAACTTAAACTTAAACTTAAACTTAAACTTAAACTTAAACTTAAACTTAAACTTAAACTTAAACTTAAACTTAAACTTAAACTTAAACTTAAACTTAAACTTAAACTTAAACTTAAACTTAAACTTAAACTTAAACTTAAACTTAAACTTAAACTTAAACTTAAACTTAAACTTAAACTTAAACTTAAACTTAAACTTAAACTTAAACTTAAACTTAAACTTAAACTTAAACTTAAACTTAAACTTAAACTTAAACTTAAACTTAAACTTAAACTTAAACTTAAACTTAAACTTAAACTTAAACTTAAACTTAAACTTAAACTTAAACTTAAACTTAAACTTAAACTTAAACTTAAACTTAAACTTAAACTTAAACTTAAACTTAAACTTAAACTTAAACTTAAACTTAAACTTAAACTTAAACTTAAACTTAAACTTAAACTTAAACTTAAACTTAAACTTAAACTTAAACTTAAACTTAAACTTAAACTTAAACTTAAACTTAAACTTAAACTTAAACTTAAACTTAAACTTAAACTTAAACTTAAACTTAAACTTAAACTTAAACTTAAACTTAAACTTAAACTTAAACTTAAACTTAAACTTAAACTTAAACTTAAACTTAAACTTAAACTTAAACTTAAACTTAAACTTAAACTTAAACTTAAACTTAAACTTAAACTTAAACTTAAACTTAAACTTAAACTTAAACTTAAACTTAAACTTAAACTTAAACTTAAACTTAAACTTAAACTTAAACTTAAACTTAAACTTAAACTTAAACTTAAACTTAAACTTAAACTTAAACTTAAACTTAAACTTAAACTTAAACTTAAACTTAAACTTAAACTTAAACTTAAACTTAAACTTAAACTTAAACTTAAACTTAAACTTAAACTTAAACTTAAACTTAAACTTAAACTTAAACTTAAACTTAAACTTAAACTTAAACTTAAACTTAAACTTAAACTTAAACTTAAACTTAAACTTAAACTTAAACTTAAACTTAAACTTAAACTTAAACTTAAACTTAAACTTAAACTTAAACTTAAACTTAAACTTAAACTTAAACTTAAACTTAAACTTAAACTTAAACTTAAACTTAAACTTAAACTTAAACTTAAACTTAAACTTAAACTTAAACTTAAACTTAAACTTAAACTTAAACTTAAACTTAAACTTAAACTTAAACTTAAACTTAAACTTAAACTTAAACTTAAACTTAAACTTAAACTTAAACTTAAACTTAAACTTAAACTTAAACTTAAACTTAAACTTAAACTTAAACTTAAACTTAAACTTAAACTTAAACTTAAACTTAAACTTAAACTTAAACTTAAACTTAAACTTAAACTTAAACTTAAACTTAAACTTAAACTTAAACTTAAACTTAAACTTAAACTTAAACTTAAACTTAAACTTAAACTTAAACTTAAACTTAAACTTAAACTTAAACTTAAACTTAAACTTAAACTTAAACTTAAACTTAAACTTAAACTTAAACTTAAACTTAAACTTAAACTTAAACTTAAACTTAAACTTAAACTTAAACTTAAACTTAAACTTAAACTTAAACTTAAACTTAAACTTAAACTTAAACTTAAACTTAAACTTAAACTTAAACTTAAACTTAAACTTAAACTTAAACTTAAACTTAAACTTAAACTTAAACTTAAACTTAAACTTAAACTTAAACTTAAACTTAAACTTAAACTTAAACTTAAACTTAAACTTAAACTTAAACTTAAACTTAAACTTAAACTTAAACTTAAACTTAAACTTAAACTTAAACTTAAACTTAAACTTAAACTTAAACTTAAACTTAAACTTAAACTTAAACTTAAACTTAAACTTAAACTTAAACTTAAACTTAAACTTAAACTTAAACTTAAACTTAAACTTAAACTTAAACTTAAACTTAAACTTAAACTTAAACTTAAACTTAAACTTAAACTTAAACTTAAACTTAAACTTAAACTTAAACTTAAACTTAAACTTAAACTTAAACTTAAACTTAAACTTAAACTTAAACTTAAACTTAAACTTAAACTTAAACTTAAACTTAAACTTAAACTTAAACTTAAACTTAAACTTAAACTTAAACTTAAACTTAAACTTAAACTTAAACTTAAACTTAAACTTAAACTTAAACTTAAACTTAAACTTAAACTTAAACTTAAACTTAAACTTAAACTTAAACTTAAACTTAAACTTAAACTTAAACTTAAACTTAAACTTAAACTTAAACTTAAACTTAAACTTAAACTTAAACTTAAACTTAAACTTAAACTTAAACTTAAACTTAAACTTAAACTTAAACTTAAACTTAAACTTAAACTTAAACTTAAACTTAAACTTAAACTTAAACTTAAACTTAAACTTAAACTTAAACTTAAACTTAAACTTAAACTTAAACTTAAACTTAAACTTAAACTTAAACTTAAACTTAAACTTAAACTTAAACTTAAACTTAAACTTAAACTTAAACTTAAACTTAAACTTAAACTTAAACTTAAACTTAAACTTAAACTTAAACTTAAACTTAAACTTAAACTTAAACTTAAACTTAAACTTAAACTTAAACTTAAACTTAAACTTAAACTTAAACTTAAACTTAAACTTAAACTTAAACTTAAACTTAAACTTAAACTTAAACTTAAACTTAAACTTAAACTTAAACTTAAACTTAAACTTAAACTTAAACTTAAACTTAAACTTAAACTTAAACTTAAACTTAAACTTAAACTTAAACTTAAACTTAAACTTAAACTTAAACTTAAACTTAAACTTAAACTTAAACTTAAACTTAAACTTAAACTTAAACTTAAACTTAAACTTAAACTTAAACTTAAACTTAAACTTAAACTTAAACTTAAACTTAAACTTAAACTTAAACTTAAACTTAAACTTAAACTTAAACTTAAACTTAAACTTAAACTTAAACTTAAACTTAAACTTAAACTTAAACTTAAACTTAAACTTAAACTTAAACTTAAACTTAAACTTAAACTTAAACTTAAACTTAAACTTAAACTTAAACTTAAACTTAAACTTAAACTTAAACTTAAACTTAAACTTAAACTTAAACTTAAACTTAAACTTAAACTTAAACTTAAACTTAAACTTAAACTTAAACTTAAACTTAAACTTAAACTTAAACTTAAACTTAAACTTAAACTTAAACTTAAACTTAAACTTAAACTTAAACTTAAACTTAAACTTAAACTTAAACTTAAACTTAAACTTAAACTTAAACTTAAACTTAAACTTAAACTTAAACTTAAACTTAAACTTAAACTTAAACTTAAACTTAAACTTAAACTTAAACTTAAACTTAAACTTAAACTTAAACTTAAACTTAAACTTAAACTTAAACTTAAACTTAAACTTAAACTTAAACTTAAACTTAAACTTAAACTTAAACTTAAACTTAAACTTAAACTTAAACTTAAACTTAAACTTAAACTTAAACTTAAACTTAAACTTAAACTTAAACTTAAACTTAAACTTAAACTTAAACTTAAACTTAAACTTAAACTTAAACTTAAACTTAAACTTAAACTTAAACTTAAACTTAAACTTAAACTTAAACTTAAACTTAAACTTAAACTTAAACTTAAACTTAAACTTAAACTTAAACTTAAACTTAAACTTAAACTTAAACTTAAACTTAAACTTAAACTTAAACTTAAACTTAAACTTAAACTTAAACTTAACTTAAACTTAAACTTAAACTTAAACTTAAACTTAAACTTAAACTTAAACTTAAACTTAAACTTAAACTTAAACTTAAACTTAAACTTAAACTTAAACTTAAACTTAAACTTAAACTTAAACTTAAACTTAAACTTAAACTTAAACTTAAACTTAAACTTAAACTTAAACTTAAACTTAAACTTAAACTTAAACTTAAACTTAAACTTAAACTTAAACTTAAACTTAAACTTAAACTTAAACTTAAACTTAAACTTAAACTTAAACTTAAACTTAAACTTAAACTTAAACTTAAACTTAAACTTAAACTTAAACTTAAACTTAAACTTAAACTTAAACTTAAACTTAAACTTAAACTTAAACTTAAACTTAAACTTAAACTTAAACTTAAACTTAAACTTAAACTTAAACTTAAACTTAAACTTAAACTTAAACTTAAACTTAAACTTAAACTTAAACTTAAACTTAAACTTAAACTTAAACTTAAACTTAAACTTAAACTTAAACTTAAACTTAAACTTAAACTTAAACTTAAACTTAAACTTAAACTTAAACTTAAACTTAAACTTAAACTTAAACTTAACTTAAACTTAAACTTAAACTTAAACTTAAACTTAAACTTAAACTTAAACTTAAACTTAAACTTAAACTTAAACTTAAACTTAAACTTAAACTTAAACTTAAACTTAAACTTAAACTTAAACTTAAACTTAAACTTAAACTTAAACTTAAACTTAAACTTAAACTTAAACTTAAACTTAAACTTAAACTTAAACTTAAACTTAAACTTAAACTTAAACTTAAACTTAAACTTAAACTTAAACTTAAACTTAAACTTAAACTTAAACTTAAACTTAAACTTAAACTTAAACTTAAACTTAAACTTAAACTTAAACTTAAACTTAAACTTAAACTTAAACTTAAACTTAAACTTAAACTTAAACTTAAACTTAAACTTAAACTTAAACTTAAACTTAAACTTAAACTTAAACTTAAACTTAAACTTAAACTTAACTTAAACTTAAACTTAAACTTAAACTTAAACTTAAACTTAAACTTAAACTTAAACTTAAACTTAAACTTAAACTTAAACTTAAACTTAAACTTAAACTTTAAACTTAAACTTAAACTTAAACTTAAACTTAAACTTAAACTTAAACTTAAAACTTAAACTTAAACTTAAACTTAAACTTAAACTTAAACTTAAACTTAAACTTAAACTTAAACTAAACTTAAACTTAAACTTAAACTTAAACTTAAACTTAAACTTAAACTTAAACTTAAACTTAAACTTAAACTTAAACTTAACTTAAACTTAAACTTAAACTTAAACTTAAACTTAAACTTAAACTTAAACTTAAACTTAAACTTAAACTTAAACTTAAAACTTAAACTTAAACTTAAACTTAAACTAAACTTAAACTTAAACTTAAACTTAAACTTAAACTTAAACTTAAACTTAAACTTAAACTTAAACTTAAACTTAAACTTAAACTTAAACTTAAACTTAAACTTAAACTTAAACTTAAACTTAAACTTAAACTTAAACTTAAACTTAAACTTAAACTTAAACTTAAACTTAAACTTAAACTTAAACTTAAACTTAAACTTAAACTTAAACTTAAACTTAAACTTAAACTTAAACTTAAACTTAAACTTAAACTTAAACTTAAACTTAAACTTAAACTTAAACTTAAACTTAAACTTAAACTTAAACTTAAACTTAAACTTAAACTTAAACTTAAACTTAAACTTAAACTTAAACTTAAACTTAAACTTAAACTTAAAACTTAAACTTAAACTTAAACTTAAACTTAAACTTAAACTTAAACTTAACTTAAACTTAAACTTAAACTTAAACTTAAACTTAAACTTAAACTTAAACTTAAACTTAAACTTAAACTTTTAAACTTAAACTTAAACTTAAACTTAAACTTAAACTTAAACTTAAACTTAAACTTAAACTTAAACTTAAACTTAAACTTAAACTTAAACTTAAACTTAAACTTAAACTTAAACTTAAACTTAAACTTAAACTTAAACTTAAACTTAAACTTAAACTTAAACTTAAACTTAAACTTAAACTTAAACTTAAACTTAAACTTAAACTTAAAATTAAACTTAAACTTAAACTTAAACTTAAACTTAAACTTAAACTTAAACTTAAACTTAAACTTAAACTTAAACTTAAACTTAAACTTAAACTTAAACTTAAACTTGAACTTAAACTTAAACTTAAACTTAAACTTAAACTTAAACTTAAACTTAACT
>JAKKIB010000132.1:0-41940 GCA_023089585.1 Melophagus ovinus
TTAAGTTCAAATTCAACTTCAAGTTCAAGTTGGAGTTCCAATCTGTTCAAGTTCAAGTTCAAGCTCAATCCCTACTTCGAGTTCAAGTTCAAGTTCAATTGCAACTTCGAAATCAAGTTCGAGTTCAAGTTCGAGTTCAAGTTCAAGTTCAGGTCAGTTAGAGTCGTACTTCAAGTTCGAGTTCAAGTTCGAGTTCAAGTTTGAGTTCAAGTTCAAATTCAAGTTCAATTCAAATTCGAGTTAAGTTGGAATTCAAGTTCGAGTTCAAGTTTAAGTTCAAATTCAAAACTTCAAGTTCAGGTTCGAGTTCAAATCTGTTCAAGTTAAGTTCAAAACTCAATCTCTACTTCGAGTTCTAATTCAAGTTCAATTTCAAGTTCGAAATCAAGTTCGAGTTCAAGTTCGAGTTCAAGTTCAAATTCAGGTCAGTTTCGAGTTCAATTTTCAAGTTTAAGTTTATATTATTTCGAGATAAAGTAAAGCTCAAGTTCAGATCACTTCGAATTCAAGTTTTAGTTCGAGTTTAAGTTCGAATTCAAGTTCGAGTTCAAGTTCAAGACATTCAAGTTCGAGTTCATCTTCAAATTCAAGTTCGAGTTCAAGTTCAAGTTTAAGTTCAAGTCAGTTTCGAATTAAATTTAAGCTCAATTTCAGGTCATCTTTGAAATCAAGTTCAGTTCGAGTTCAAGTTAAAATTCAACATCAAGTTCAAGTTCGAGTTCAAATCTGTTTAAGTTCAAGTTCAAGCTCAATCTCTAGTTCGAGCTCAAGTTCAGGTTCACGTTCAATTAAGTTGGAGTTCAAGTTCAGTTTAAGTTTCAAATCAGTTCGAATTAAGGTCTAAGTTCAAGTTCAGGTCAGTTCGAGTTCAAGTTCAAGTTTGAGCCTAAGTTCGAAATCAAGTTCTAGTTCGAGTTAAAGTTCAAGTTCAAGTTCGAGTTGAAGTTCAAGTTCAAACTAAACTTCAGATCAGTTTGAGTTTAAGTTCTATTTCGAGTCCAAGGTAGAATTCAAGTCAATTTCAAATTCAAGTTCAAGTTCTATTTCAATATCAGTTTGATTTCAAGTTTAAGTTCGAGATCAAGTTCAAGTTCAAGTTCAGATCAATTCAAGTTCAAGTTCAAGTTAAATTTCAAGATCGAGTTCAAGTTCGAGTTTCAAGTTTAAGTTCAGATCAGTTTTGAATCAAGTTCAAAGCAAGTTCAAGTTCATGTTCGAGTTCAAGTTCGAGTTCAAGTTCAAGGCAAACTCAAGTTCGAGTTTAAGTTTGAGTTCAAGTTCGTTTCAAGTTGAAGTTCAAGTTCAAATCACTTCAAGTTAAATTTAATTTCAAGTTCAGGTCACTTCGAATTCAAGTTCTAGTCGAGTTCAAGTTCGAATTCAAGTTCGAATTCAAGTTCAAGCCAATTCAAGTTCGATTCATATTCAAATTCAAGTTCGGTTCAAGTTCAAGTTTAAGTTCAAATTCTGTTTCAAATTGAAATTCGAGTTAAGGTTGGAATTCAAGTTCCGAGTTTCAAGTTCGAGTTCTAGTTTAAGTTCAAATTCAACTTCAAGTTCAAGTTGGAGTTCAAATCCTGTCAAGTTCAAGTTCAAGCTCAATCTCTACTTCGTGTTCAACTTCAAGTTCAATTTCAAGTTCGAAATCAGTTCGAGTTCAAGTTCGAGTTCAAGTTCAAGTTCAGTTCAGTTCAAGTCCTACTTCAAGTTCGAGTTCAATTTCGAGTTCAAGTTGAGTTCAAGTTCAAATTCAAGATCAAATTCAAATCGAGTTAAGTTGGAATTCAAGTTCGAGTTCAAGTTAAAGTCAAATTCAACTTCAAGTTCAGGTTCGAGTTCAAATCTGTTCAAGTTCAAGTTCAAGCTCTATCTCTACTTCGAGTTCAAGTTCAAGTTCAATTTCAAGTTCTAAATCAAGTTTCGAGTTAAGTTCCGAGTTCAAGTTCGAGTTCAGTTCGAGTTTCAACAAGTTCAAATTCAGTCAGTTCGAGTTCAATTTCAAGTTTAAGTTTTATATTATTTCGAGATAAAGTTTAAGCTCAAGTTCAGATCACTTCGAATTCAAGTTTAGTTCGAGGTCAAGTTCGAATTTAAGTTCGAGTTCAAGTTCAAGGTAAATTCAAGTTCGAGCTCATCTTCAATTTCAAGTTCGAGTTCAAGTTCAAGTTTAAGTTCAAATCAGTTCGAGTTAAATTTAAGCTCAAGTTCAGGTCACTTCGAATTCAAGTTAAGTTCGAGTTCAAGTTCAAGGCAAATTCAAGTTCGAGTTTCAAGTTCCCAGTTAAAGGCCGAGTTCAAGTTTAAGTTCAAGTTCAGGCAGTTCGAGTTCAAGTTCAAGTTCGAGTTAAAGTTCGAGTTCAAGTTTAAGTTCAAATTCAACTTCCAGTTCAAGTTCGAGTTCAAATCTGTTCAAGTTCAAGTTCAAGCTCAATTTCTATTTCGAGTTCAAGTTCAAGTTCAGGTCAGTTCGAAGTACAAGTTCAAGTTCGAGTTCAAGTTCGAATTCAAGTTCTAGTTCGAGTTAAGGTTCAAATTCAAGTTCGAGTTCAAGTTCATTTCAACCTAAACTTCAGATCAGTTTGAGTTTAAATTCTAGTTCGCGTTCAAGTTCGAATTCAAGTTCAATTTCAAGTTCAAGTTTAAGTTCTAATTCAAATCAGTTTGAGTTCAAGTTCGAGATCAGTTCAAGTTCAAGTTCAATCAGTTCAAGCTCAAGTTCAAGTTCAGTTTCAATTACAAGTTCGAGTTCAAGTTTGAGTTTAATTTCGAGTTCAAGTTCGAGTTCAAGTTCGAGTTCAAGTTCGAGTTCAAGTTCAAGTTTAAGTTCACATCAGTTCAAGTTCAAGTTCAAGTTTTAAGTTCAAATTATTTCGAGTTAAAGTTTAACTCAAGTTCAGGTCACTTCGAATTCAAGTTCTAGTTCGAGCTCAAGTTCGAAATCAAGTTCGAGTTCAAGTTCAAGTAAATTCAAGTTCGAGTTCATCTTCAAATTCTAGTTCGAGTTCAAGTTCAAGTTTAATTTCAAATCGGTTTGAGTTAACTTTAAGCTGAAGTTCAGTTCACATCGAATACAAGTTCAAGTTTCGAGTTCAAGTTCGAGTTCAAATTCGAGTTAAAAGTCGAGTTCAATTTCAAATTTAAGTTCATGTTCAATCAGTTCGAGTCCAAGTTCTAGTTTCGAGTTCAGTTCTGGTTCGAGTTCATATTCGAGTTAAAGTTCGAGTTCATCTTCAAAATCAAACTCGAGTTCAAGTTCAAGTTAAGTTCAAATCAGCTAGAGTTAAATTTAAGCCCAAGTTTATATCACTTCGAAATCTAGTTCAAGTTCGAGTTCAAGTTCGAGTTCAAGTTCTAGTTTAAGTTCAAATCAGTTCGAGTTAAATTTAAGCTCAAGTTCAAGTTACTTCGAATTCAAGTTCAAGTTCAAGTTCGAGTTCAAGTTCAAGGCAAATTCAAGTTCGACTTCAAGTTCGAGTTAAAGATCGAGTTCAATTTTGGGTTCAAGTTGAAGTTTAAGTTCAAATAATTCGAGTTATAGTTTAAGCTCAAGTTCAGGTAACTAAAACTGATCTGCATTAGAATTTGAACTTGAACGTGAAACTGAACTTGAATTCAAACTTGAATTCGAACTTGAAATTGAACTTGAACTCGAACTTAAATTCCAACTTGAACTCGAACTTGAATTTGAACTTGAACTCAACTTAACTCGAACTTGAACCGGAATTTGAACTTGAAGTCGAACTTGAACATGGACTCGACCCGACCTGAACTTGAACTTAAACGTGAACTTGAACTTGAACTCGACCTTTAATTCTAACTTGAACTCGAACTAGATTTGCCTTGAACTTGTACTCAAACTTGAACTCGAACTTGAACTTGAATTCGAAAGTGACCTGAACTTGAGCTTAAATATAACTCAAACTGATTTGAACTTGAACTTGAACTTGAACTTGAACTCTAACTTGAACTCGAACTTGAACTCCAAATTGAACTCGAACTTGAATTTGAACTTCAACTCGAACTTTAACTCGAACTTGAACTCGAACTCGAACTTGAACCCGAACTGAACTTGGACTCGATCTGACCTAAACTTGAACTTGAAATTTAAATTTGACTTAAACTTGAACTCGACCTTTAACTGGAACCTGAACTCGAAATTTAATTTGCCTTGAACTTGAACTCGAACTTGAACTTGATTCGTAGTGACCTGAACTTGAGATTAAATTTAACTCGAACTGATTTGAACTTAAACTTGAACTTGAACTCGACTATCTGAACTTGAACTTGAACTTTAACTCGAACTTAAACTCGACTTGAACTCGAATCTTGAAATTGAACTTGAACTGAACTCCAACTGATCTGAACTTGACCTTAACTTTAACACGAAATTTAACTCGAACTTGAACTCGAATTCGAACTTGAACTCGAACTTAAACTTGGACTCGAACTGACCTGAACTTGAACTTAAACTTTAACTTGAATTTGAATAGAACTCGAACTTTAACTCGAACTTGAACTCGAACTGGAATTTGCCTTAACTTGAACTCGAACTTAAACTTGAATTCGAAGTGATCTGATCATCACCTTAAATTTAACTCGAACTGATTTGAACTTAAACTTGATCTAGAACTCGAACTTGAATTTGAAGATGAACTCGAACTTGAATTTACCTTGAACTTAAACTCCAACTTGAATTCGAACTTGAACTCAAACTAAACTTGAATTCGAAGTGACCTGAACTTGAGCTTAAATTTTAGCTCGAAATAATTTGAACTTAAACTTGAACTTGAAGTCGAACTAATCTGAAGTTGAACTTGAACTTGAACTGATCTGAACTTGAACTTTAACTTGATCCCGAATTTGAACTTCAACTCACGAATCTCAATTAAACTTGAACTGAACTTGAAATTGAATTAGAATTCGAACTTGAACTCGAAATAGAACTTAAACTCAAACTGATCTGAAGTTAGTTTGAACTTGAACTTGAACTTTAACTCGAACTAGAACTTGAATTCGAACTTAAACTCGAACTTGAACTTGGACTCGAACTGACCTGAACTTGAACTTATACCTTTATTCGCACTGATTTGAACTTAAACCTGAACTTGAATTCCAACTCATCTGAACTTGAACCTGAACTTGAACTCGAACTAGAGATTGAGCTCAAACTTGAACTTTAACAGATTTGAACGCGAACTTGAACTTGAAGTTGAATTTTTAGTTTAAACTTGAACTCGAACTTTGAACTTGAAACTTATCTCGAACTTGAACTTGAATTCGAACTTGAACTCGAACATGAACTCGAACTTAAATTCCAACTTGAACTCGAACTTGAATTTGAACTTGAACTCGAACTTTAACTCGAACTTGAAACCGAAATGAACTTGAATCGAACTGAACATAGACTCGAACTGAACCTGAACTTGAACTTAAACTTGAACTTGAACTTGAACTCGATCTTTAACTCGAACTTGAACTCGAACTAGGAATTTGCCTTGAACTTGTACTCAAACTAAACTCGAACTTGAACTTGAATTCGAAGTGACCTAAACTTGCGCTTAAATAAAACTCGAACTGATTTGAACTTGAACTTGAACTCGAACTTGAAGTGACCTAAACTTGCGCTTAAATAAAACTCGAACTGATTTGAACTTGAACTTGAACTCTAACTTGAACTCGAACTTGAACTCCAACTTGAACTCGAACTTGAAATTGAACTTCAACTCGAACTTAACTCGAACTTGAACTCGAACTCGAACTTAAACCCGAACTTGAACTTGACTCGATCTGACCTAAACTTGAACTTGAACTTAAATTTTGTACTTAAACTTGGACTCGACTCTTTATCTGGAACCTAACTCGAAATTGATTTGCCTTGAACTTGAACTCGAACTTGAACTCGAACTTAAACTTGAATTCGAAGTGACCTGAACTTGAGCTTGAAATTAACTCGAACTGATTTGAACTTAAACTTGAACTTCGAAATCTAAATCGAACTTGAATTCGAAGTGACCTGAATTTGAGCTTAAAGCTCAACTCGAAATAATTTGAACTTAAACTTGAACTCGAACTGATCTGAACTTGAACTTTAACTTTAACTCGAACTTAAACTCAAGCTTGAACCGAGCTTGAACTCGATTTTGAAATTGAACTTGAACTTGAATTCGAACTGATCTGAACTTGAACTTGAACTTTAACTTGAACTTAAACTCGAACTTAAACTCGAACTTGATTCGATCTTCAACTCGAACTTGAAATTGACTCGAACTGACCTGAACTTGAACTTAAACTGAACTTGAACTTGAACATGAAGTCGAACATAAACTCGAAAGTGAACTCGGACTAGAACTCGAACTTTAATTTGCCTTGAACTTGAACTAGAACTTGAAATCGAAATTGAACTCAAATTAGAACTTGAACTCGAAATGGCCTGAACTTGAAGTTTAAACTATTGAAATTGAACTCGAACTGAATTAACTTAAACTTAAACTTAAACTTAAACTTAAACTTAAACTTAAACTTAAACTTAAACTTAAACTTAAACTTAAACTTAAACTTAAACTTAAACTTAAACTTAAACTTAAACTTAAACTTAAACTTAAACTTAAACTTAAACTTAAACTTAAACTTAAACTTAAACTTAAACTTAAACTTAAACTTAAACTTAAACTTAAACTTAAACTTAAACTTAAACTTAAACTTAAACTTAAACTTAAACTTAAACTTAAACTTAAACTTAAACTTAAACTTAAACTTAAACTTAAACTTAAACTTAAACTTAAACTTAAACTTAAACTTAAACTAAACTTAAACTTAAACTTAAACTTAAACTTAAACTAAACTTAACTTAAACTTAAACTTAAACTTAAACTTAAACTTAACTTAAACTTAAACTTAAACTTAAACTTAAACTTAAACTTAAACTTAAACTTAAACTTAAACTTAAACTTAAACTTAAACTTAAACTTAAACTTAAACTTAAACTTAAACTTAAACTTAAACTTAAACTTAAACTTAAACTTAAACTTAAACTTAAACTTAAACTTAAACTTAAACTTAAACTTAAACTTAAACTTAAACTTAAACTTAAACTTAAACTTAAACTTAAACTTAAACTTAAACTTAAACTTAAACTTAAACTTAAACTTAAACTTAAACTTAAACTTAAACTTAAACTTAAACTTAAACTTAAACTTAAACTTAAACTTAAACTTAAACTTAAACTTAAACTTAAACTTAAACTTAAACTTAAACTTAAACTTAAACTTAAACTTAAACTTAAACTTAAACTTAAACTTAAACTTAAACTTAAACTTAAACTTAAACTTAAACTTAAACTTAAACTTAAACTTAAACTTAAACTTAAACTTAAACTTAAACTTAAACTTAAACTTAAACTTAAACTTAAACTTAAACTTAAACTTAAACTTAAACTTAAACTTAAACTTAAACTTAAACTTAAACTTAAACTTAAACTTAAACTTAAACTTAAACTTAAACTTAAACTTAAACTTAAACTTAAACTTAAACTTAAACTTAAACTTAAACTTAAACTTAAACTTAAACTTAAACTTAAACTTAAACTTAAACTTAAACTTAAACTTAAACTTAAACTTAAACTTAAACTTAAACTTAAACTTAAACTTAAACTTAAACTTAAACTTAAACTTAAACTTAAACTTAAACTTAAACTTAAACTTAAACTTAAACTTAAACTTAAACTTAAACTTAAACTTAAACTTAAACTTAAACTTAAACTTAAACTTAAACTTAAACTTAAACTTAAACTTAAACTTAAACTTAAACTTAAACTTAAACTTAAACTTAAACTTAAACTTAAACTTAAACTTAAACTTAAACTTAAACTTAAACTTAAACTTAAACTTAAACTTAAACTTAAACTTAAACTTAAACTTAAACTTAAACTTAAACTTAAACTTAAACTTAAACTTAAACTTAAACTTAAACTTAAACTTAAACTTAAACTTAAACTTAAACTTAAACTTAAACTTAAACTTAAACTTAAACTTAAACTTAAACTTAAACTTAAACTTAAACTTAAACTTAAACTTAAACTTAAACTTAAACTTAAACTTAAACTTAAACTTAAACTTAAACTTAAACTTAAACTTAAACTTAAACTTAAACTTAAACTTAAACTTAAACTTAAACTTAAACTTAAACTTAAACTTAAACTTAAACTTAAACTTAAACTTAAACTTAAACTTAAACTTAAACTTAAACTTAAACTTAAACTTAAACTTAAACTTAAACTTAAACTTAAACTTAAACTTAAACTTAAACTTAAACTTAAACTTAAACTTAAACTTAAACTTAAACTTAAACTTAAACTTAAACTTAAACTTAAACTTAAACTTAAACTTAAACTTAAACTTAAACTTAAACTTAAACTTAAACTTAAACTTAAACTTAAACTTAAACTTAAACTTAAACTTAAACTTAAACTTAAACTTAAACTTAAACTTAAACTTAAACTTAAACTTAAACTTAAACTTAAACTTAAACTTAAACTTAAACTTAAACTTAAACTTAAACTTAAACTTAAACTTAAACTTAAACTTAAACTTAAACTTAAACTTAAACTTAAACTTAAACTTAAACTTAAACTTAAACTTAAACTTAAACTTAAACTTAAACTTAAACTTAAACTTAAACTTAAACTTAAACTTAAACTTAAACTTAAACTTAAACTTAAACTTAAACTTAAACTTAAACTTAAACTTAAACTTAAACTTAAACTTAAACTTAAACTTAAACTTAAACTTAAACTTAAACTTAAACTTAAACTTAAACTTAAACTTAAACTTAAACTTAAACTTAAACTTAAACTTAAACTTAAACTTAAACTTAAACTTAAACTTAAACTTAAACTTAAACTTAAACTTAAACTTAAACTTAAACTTAAACTTAAACTTAAACTTAAACTTAAACTTAAACTTAAACTTAAACTTAAACTTAAACTTAAACTTAAACTTAAACTTAAACTTAAACTTAAACTTAAACTTAAACTTAAACTTAAACTTAAACTTAAACTTAAACTTAAACTTAAACTTAAACTTAAACTTAAACTTAAACTTAAACTTAAACTTAAACTTAAACTTAAACTTAAACTTAAACTTAAACTTAAACTTAAACTTAAACTTAAACTTAAACTTAAACTTAAACTTAAACTTAAACTTAAACTTAAACTTAAACTTAAACTTAAACTTAAACTTAAACTTAAACTTAAACTTAAACTTAAACTTAAACTTAAACTTAAACTTAAACTTAAACTTAAACTTAAACTTAAACTTAAACTTAAACTTAAACTTAAACTTAAACTTAAACTTAAACTTAAACTTAAACTTAAACTTAAACTTAAACTTAAACTTAAACTTAAACTTAAACTTAAACTTAAACTTAAACTTAAACTTAAACTTAAACTTAAACT
The DNA here is from genome assembly GCA_023089585.1 of Melophagus ovinus. Lineage (NCBI taxonomy): Eukaryota > Metazoa > Arthropoda > Insecta > Diptera > Hippoboscidae > Melophagus > Melophagus ovinus. The sequence continues at coordinate 9,452 of JAKKIB010000132.1, forward strand.
TAAACTTAAACTTAAACTTAAACTTAAACTTAAACTTAAACTTAAACTTAAACTTAAACTTAAACTTAAACTTAAACTTAAACTTAAACTTAAACTTAAACTTAAACTTAAACTTAAACTTAAACTTAAACTTAAACTTAAACTTAAACTTAAACTTAAACTTAAACTTAAACTTAAACTTAAACTTAAACTTAAACTTAAACTTAAACTTAAACTTAAACTTAAACTTAAACTTAAACTTAAACTTAAACTTAAACTTAAACTTAAACTTAAACTTAAACTTAAACTTAAACTTAAACTTAAACTTAAACTTAAACTTAAACTTAAACTTAAACTTAAACTTAAACTTAAACTTAAACTTAAACTTAAACTTAAACTTAAACTTAAACTTAAACTTAAACTTAAACTTAAACTTAAACTTAAACTTAAACTTAAACTTAAACTTAAACTTAAACTTAAACTTAAACTTAAACTTAAACTTAAACTTAAACTTAAACTTAAACTTAAACTTAAACTTAAACTTAAACTTAAACTTAAACTTAAACTTAAACTTAAACTTAAACTTAAACTTAAACTTAAACTTAAACTTAAACTTAAACTTAAACTTAAACTTAAACTTAAACTTAAACTTAAACTTAAACTTAAACTTAAACTTAAACTTAAACTTAAACTTAAACTTAAACTTAAACTTAAACTTAAACTTAAACTTAAACTTAAACTTAAACTTAAACTTAAACTTAAACTTAAACTTAAACTTAAACTTAAACTTAAACTTAAACTTAAACTTAAACTTAAACTTAAACTTAAACTTAAACTTAAACTTAAACTTAAACTTAAACTTAAACTTAAACTTAAACTTAAACTTAAACTTAAACTTAAACTTAAACTTAAACTTAAACTTAAACTTAAACTTAAACTTAAACTTAAACTTAAACTTAAACTTAAACTTAAACTTAAACTTAAACTTAAACTTAAACTTAAACTTAAACTTAAACTTAAACTTAAACTTAAACTTAAACTTAAACTTAAACTTAAACTTAAACTTAAACTTAAACTTAAACTTAAACTTAAACTTAAACTTAAACTTAAACTTAAACTTAAACTTAAACTTAAACTTAAACTTAAACTTAAACTTAAACTTAAACTTAAACTTAAACTTAAACTTAAACTTAAACTTAAACTTAAACTTAAACTTAAACTTAAACTTAAACTTAAACTTAAACTTAAACTTAAACTTAAACTTAAACTTAAACTTAAACTTAAACTTAAACTTAAACTTAAACTTAAACTTAAACTTAAACTTAAACTTAAACTTAAACTTAAACTTAAACTTAAACTTAAACTTAAACTTAAACTTAAACTTAAACTTAAACTTAAACTTAAACTTAAACTTAAACTTAAACTTAAACTTAAACTTAAACTTAAACTTAAACTTAAACTTAAACTTAAACTTAAACTTAAACTTAAACTTAAACTTAAACTTAAACTTAAACTTAAACTTAAACTTAAACTTAAACTTAAACTTAAACTTAAACTTAAACTTAAACTTAAACTTAAACTTAAACTTAAACTTAAACTTAAACTTAAACTTAAACTTAAACTTAAACTTAAACTTAAACTTAAACTTAAACTTAAACTTAAACTTAAACTTAAACTTAAACTTAAACTTAAACTTAAACTTAAACTTAAACTTAAACTTAAACTTAAACTTAAACTTAAACTTAAACTTAAACTTAAACTTAAACTTAAACTTAAACTTAAACTTAAACTTAAACTTAAACTTAAACTTAAACTTAAACTTAAACTTAAACTTAAACTTAAACTTAAACTTAAACTTAAACTTAAACTTAAACTTAAACTTAAACTTAAACTTAAACTTAAACTTAAACTTAAACTTAAACTTAAACTTAAACTTAAACTTAAACTTAAACTTAAACTTAAACTTAAACTTAAACTTAAACTTAAACTTAAACTTAAACTTAAACTTAAACTTAAACTTAAACTTAAACTTAAACTTAAACTTAAACTTAAACTTAAACTTAAACTTAAACTTAAACTTAAACTTAAACTTAAACTTAAACTTAAACTTAAACTTAAACTTAAACTTAAACTTAAACTTAAACTTAAACTTAAACTTAAACTTAAACTTAAACTTAAACTTAAACTTAAACTTAAACTTAAACTTAAACTTAAACTTAAACTTAAACTTAAACTTAAACTTAAACTTAAACTTAAACTTAAACTTAAACTTAAACTTAAACTTAAACTTAAACTTAAACTTAAACTTAAACTTAAACTTAAACTTAAACTTAAACTTAAACTTAAACTTAAACTTAAACTTAAACTTAAACTTAAACTTAAACTTAAACTTAAACTTAAACTTAAACTTAAACTTAAACTTAAACTTAAACTTAAACTTAAACTTAAACTTAAACTTAAACTTAAACTTAAACTTAAACTTAAACTTAAACTTAAACTTAAACTTAAACTTAAACTTAAACTTAAACTTAAACTTAAACTTAAACTTAAACTTAAACTTAAACTTAAACTTAAACTTAAACTTAAACTTAAACTTAAACTTAAACTTAAACTTAAACTTAAACTTAAACTTAAACTTAAACTTAAACTTAAACTTAAACTTAAACTTAAACTTAAACTTAAACTTAAACTTAAACTTAAACTTAAACTTAAACTTAAACTTAAACTTAAACTTAAACTTAAACTTAAACTTAAACTTAAACTTAAACTTAAACTTAAACTTAAACTTAAACTTAAACTTAAACTTAAACTTAAACTTAAACTTAAACTTAAACTTAAACTTAAACTTAAACTTAAACTTAAACTTAAACTTAAACTTAAACTTAAACTTAAACTTAAACTTAAACTTAAACTTAAACTTAAACTTAAACTTAAACTTAAACTTAAACTTAAACTTAAACTTAAACTTAAACTTAAACTTAAACTTAAACTTAAACTTAAACTTAAACTTAAACTTAAACTTAAACTTAAACTTAAACTTAAACTTAAACTTAAACTTAAACTTAAACTTAAACTTAAACTTAAACTTAAACTTAAACTTAAACTTAAACTTAAACTTAAACTTAAACTTAAACTTAAACTTAAACTTAAACTTAAACTTAAACTTAAACTTAAACTTAAACTTAAACTTAAACTTAAACTTAAACTTAAACTTAAACTTAAACTTAAACTTAAACTTAAACTTAAACTTAAACTTAAACTTAAACTTAAACTTAAACTTAAACTTAAACTTAAACTTAAACTTAAACTTAAACTTAAACTTAAACTTAAACTTAAACTTAAACTTAAACTTAAACTTAAACTTAAACTTAAACTTAAACTTAAACTTAAACTTAAACTTAAACTTAAACTTAAACTTAAACTTAAACTTAAACTTAAACTTAAACTTAAACTTAAACTTAAACTTAAACTTAAACTTAAACTTAAACTTAAACTTAAACTTAAACTTAAACTTAAACTTAAACTTAAACTTAAACTTAAACTTAAACTTAAACTTAAACTTAAACTTAAACTTAAACTTAAACTTAAACTTAAACTTAAACTTAAACTTAAACTTAAACTTAAACTTAAACTTAAACTTAAACTTAAACTTAAACTTAAACTTAAACTTAAACTTAAACTTAAACTTAAACTTAAACTTAAACTTAAACTTAAACTTAAACTTAAACTTAAACTTAAACTTAAACTTAAACTTAAACTTAAACTTAAACTTAAACTTAAACTTAAACTTAAACTTAAACTTAAACTTAAACTTAAACTTAAACTTAAACTTAAACTTAAACTTAAACTTAAACTTAAACTTAAACTTAAACTTAAACTTAAACTTAAACTTAAACTTAAACTTAAACTTAAACTTAAACTTAAACTTAAACTTAAACTTAAACTTAAACTTAAACTTAAACTTAAACTTAAACTTAAACTTAAACTTAAACTTAAACTTAAACTTAAACTTAAACTTAAACTTAAACTTAAACTTAAACTTAAACTTAAACTTAAACTTAAACTTAAACTTAAACTTAAACTTAAACTTAAACTTAAACTTAAACTTAAACTTAAACTTAAACTTAAACTTAAACTTAAACTTAAACTTAAACTTAAACTTAAACTTAAACTTAAACTTAAACTTAAACTTAAACTTAAACTTAAACTTAAACTTAAACTTAAACTTAAACTTAAACTTAAACTTAAACTTAAACTTAAACTTAAACTTAAACTTAAACTTAAACTTAAACTTAAACTTAAACTTAAACTTAAACTTAAACTTAAACTTAAACTTAAACTTAAACTTAAACTTAAACTTAAACTTAAACTTAAACTTAAACTTAAACTTAAACTTAAACTTAAACTTAAACTTAAACTTAAACTTAAACTTAAACTTAAACTTAAACTTAAACTTAAACTTAAACTTAAACTTAAACTTAAACTTAAACTTAAACTTAAACTTAAACTTAAACTTAAACTTAAACTTAAACTTAAACTTAAACTTAAACTTAAACTTAAACTTAAACTTAAACTTAAACTTAAACTTAAACTTAAACTTAAACTTAAACTTAAACTTAAACTTAAACTTAAACTTAAACTTAAACTTAAACTTAAACTTAAACTTAAACTTAAACTTAAACTTAAACTTAAACTTAAACTTAAACTTAAACTTAAACTTAAACTTAAACTTAAACTTAAACTTAAACTTAAACTTAAACTTAAACTTAAACTTAAACTTAAACTTAAACTTAAACTTAAACTTAAACTTAAACTTAAACTTAAACTTAAACTTAAACTTAAACTTAAACTTAAACTTAAACTTAAACTTAAACTTAAACTTAAACTTAAACTTAAACTTAAACTTAAACTTAAACTTAAACTTAAACTTAAACTTAAACTTAAACTTAAACTTAAACTTAAACTTAAACTTAAACTTAAACTTAAACTTAAACTTAAACTTAAACTTAAACTTAAACTTAAACTTAAACTTAAACTTAAACTTAAACTTAAACTTAAACTTAAACTTAAACTTAAACTTAAACTTAAACTTAAACTTAAACTTAAACTTAAACTTAAACTTAAACTTAAACTTAAACTTAAACTTAAACTTAAACTTAAACTTAAACTTAAACTTAAACTTAAACTTAAACTTAAACTTAAACTTAAACTTAAACTTAAACTTAAACTTAAACTTAAACTTAAACTTAAACTTAAACTTAAACTTAAACTTAAACTTAAACTTAAACTTAAACTTAAACTTAAACTTAAACTTAAACTTAAACTTAAACTTAAACTTAAACTTAAACTTAAACTTAAACTTAAACTTAAACTTAAACTTAAACTTAAACTTAAACTTAAACTTAAACTTAAACTTAAACTTAAACTTAAACTTAAACTTAAACTTAAACTTAAACTTAAACTTAAACTTAAACTTAAACTTAAACTTAAACTTAAACTTAAACTTAAACTTAAACTTAAACTTAAACTTAAACTTAAACTTAAACTTAAACTTAAACTTAAACTTAAACTTAAACTTAAACTTAAACTTAAACTTAAACTTAAACTTAAACTTAAACTTAAACTTAAACTTAAACTTAAACTTAAACTTAAACTTAAACTTAAACTTAAACTTAAACTTAAACTTAAACTTAAACTTAAACTTAAACTTAAACTTAAACTTAAACTTAAACTTAAACTTAAACTTAAACTTAAACTTAAACTTAAACTTAAACTTAAACTTAAACTTAAACTTAAACTTAAACTTAAACTTAAACTTAAACTTAAACTTAAACTTAAACTTAAACTTAAACTTAAACTTAAACTTAAACTTAAACTTAAACTTAAACTTAAACTTAAACTTAAACTTAAACTTAAACTTAAACTTAAACTTAAACTTAAACTTAAACTTAAACTTAAACTTAAACTTAAACTTAAACTTAAACTTAAACTTAAACTTAAACTTAAACTTAAACTTAAACTTAAACTTAAACTTAAACTTAAACTTAAACTTAAACTTAAACTTAAACTTAAACTTAAACTTAAACTTAAACTTAAACTTAAACTTAAACTTAAACTTAAACTTAAACTTAAACTTAAACTTAAACTTAAACTTAAACTTAAACTTAAACTTAAACTTAAACTTAAACTTAAACTTAAACTTAAACTTAAACTTAAACTTAAACTTAAACTTAAACTTAAACTTAAACTTAAACTTAAACTTAAACTTAAACTTAAACTTAAACTTAAACTTAAACTTAAACTTAAACTTAAACTTAAACTTAAACTTAAACTTAAACTTAAACTTAAACTTAAACTTAAACTTAAACTTAAACTTAAACTTAAACTTAAACTTAAACTTAAACTTAAACTTAAACTTAAACTTAAACTTAAACTTAAACTTAAACTTAAACTTAAACTTAAACTTAAACTTAAACTTAAACTTAAACTTAAACTTAAACTTAAACTTAAACTTAAACTTAAACTTAAACTTAAACTTAAACTTAAACTTAAACTTAAACTTAAACTTAAACTTAAACTTAAACTTAAACTTAAACTTAAACTTAAACTTAAACTTAAACTTAAACTTAAACTTAAACTTAAACTTAAACTTAAACTTAAACTTAAACTTAAACTTAAACTTAAACTTAAACTTAAACTTAAACTTAAACTTAAACTTAAACTTAAACTTAAACTTAAACTTAAACTTAAACTTAAACTTAAACTTAAACTTAAACTTAAACTTAAACTTAAACTTAAACTTAAACTTAAACTTAAACTTAAACTTAAACTTAAACTTAAACTTAAACTTAAACTTAAACTTAAACTTAAACTTAAACTTAAACTTAAACTTAAACTTAAACTTAAACTTAAACTTAAACTTAAACTTAAACTTAAACTTAAACTTAAACTTAAACTTAAACTTAAACTTAAACTTAAACTTAAACTTAAACTTAAACTTAAACTTAAACTTAAACTTAAACTTAAACTTAAACTTAAACTTAAACTTAAACTTAAACTTAAACTTAAACTTAAACTTAAACTTAAACTTAAACTTAAACTTAAACTTAAACTTAAACTTAAACTTAAACTTAAACTTAAACTTAAACTTAAACTTAAACTTAAACTTAAACTTAAACTTAAACTTAAACTTAAACTTAAACTTAAACTTAAACTTAAACTTAAACTTAAACTTAAACTTAAACTTAAACTTAAACTTAAACTTAAACTTAAACTTAAACTTAAACTTAAACTTAAACTTAAACTTAAACTTAAACTTAAACTTAAACTTAAACTTAAACTTAAACTTAAACTTAAACTTAAACTTAAACTTAAACTTAAACTTAAACTTAAACTTAAACTTAAACTTAAACTTAAACTTAAACTTAAACTTAAACTTAAACTTAAACTTAAACTTAAACTTAAACTTAAACTTAAACTTAAACTTAAACTTAAACTTAAACTTAAACTTAAACTTAAACTTAAACTTAAACTTAAACTTAAACTTAAACTTAAACTTAAACTTAAACTTAAACTTAAACTTAAACTTAAACTTAAACTTAAACTTAAACTTAAACTTAAACTTAAACTTAAACTTAAACTTAAACTTAAACTTAAACTTAAACTTAAACTTAAACTTAAACTTAAACTTAAACTTAAACTTAAACTTAAACTTAAACTTAAACTTAAACTTAAACTTAAACTTTAAACTTAAACTTAAACTTAAACTTAAACTTAAACTTAAACTTAAACTTAAACTTAAACTTAAACTTAAACTTAAACTTAAACTTAAACTTAAACTTAAACTTAAACTTAAACTTAAACTTAAACTTAAACTTAAACTTAAACTTAAACTTAAACTTAAACTTAAACTTAAACTTAAACTTAAACTTAAACTTAAACTTAAACTTAAACTTAAACTTAAACTTAAACTTAAACTTAAACTTAAACTTAAACTTAAACTTAAACTTAAACTTAAACTTAAACTTAAACTTAAACTTAAACTTAAACTTAAACTTAAACTTAAACTTAAACTTAAACTTAAACTTAAACTTAAACTTAAACTTAAACTTAAACTTAAACTTAAACTTAAACTTAAACTTAAACTTAAACTTAAACTTAAACTTAAACTTAAACTTAAACTTAAACTTAAACTTAAACTTAAACTTAAACTTAAACTTAAACTTAAACTTAAACTTAAACTTAAACTTAAACTTAAACTTAAACTTAAACTTAAACTTAAACTTAAACTTAAACTTAAACTTAAACTTAAACTTAAACTTAAACTTAAACTTAAACTTAAACTTAAACTTAAACTTAAACTTAAACTTAAACTTAAACTTAAACTTAAACTTAAACTTAAACTTAAACTTAAACTTAAACTTAAACTTAAACTTAAACTTAAACTTAAACTTAAACTTAAACTTAAACTTAAACTTAAACTTAAACTTAAACTTAAACTTAAACTTAAACTTAAACTTAAACTTAAACTTAAACTTAAACTTAAACTTAAACTTAAACTTAAACTTAAACTTAAACTTAAACTTAAACTTAAACTTAAACTTAAACTTAAACTTAAACTTAAACTTAAACTTAAACTTAAACTTAAACTTAAACTTAAACTTAAACTTAAACTTAAACTTAAACTTAAACTTAAACTTAAACTTAAACTTAAACTTAAACTTAAACTTAAACTTAAACTTAAACTTAAACTTAAACTTAAACTTAAACTTAAACTTAAACTTAAACTTAAACTTAAACTTAAACTTAAACTTAAACTTAAACTTAAACTTAAACTTAAACTTAAACTTAAACTTAAACTTAAACTTAAACTTAAACTTAAACTTAAACTTAAACTTAAACTTAAACTTAAACTTAAACTTAAACTTAAACTTAAACTTAAACTTAAACTTAAACTTAAACTTAAACTTAAACTTAAACTTAAACTTAAACTTAAACTTAAACTTAAACTTAAACTTAAACTTAAACTTAAACTTAAACTTAAACTTAAACTTAAACTTAAACTTAAACTTAAACTTAAACTTAAACTTAAACTTAAACTTAAACTTAAACTTAAACTTAAACTTAAACTTAAACTTAAACTTAAACTTAAACTTAAACTTAAACTTAAACTTAAACTTAAACTTAAACTTAAACTTAAACTTAAACTTAAACTTAAACTTAAACTTAAACTTAAACTTAAACTTAAACTTAAACTTAAACTTAAACTTAAACTTAAACTTAAACTTAAACTTAAACTTAAACTTAAACTTAAACTTAAACTTAAACTTAAACTTAAACTTAAACTTAAACTTAAACTTAAACTTAAACTTAAACTTAAACTTAAACTTAAACTTAAACTTAAACTTAAACTTAAACTTAAACTTAAACTTAAACTTAAACTTAAACTTAAACTTAAACTTAAACTTAAACTTAAACTTAAACTTAAACTTAAACTTAAACTTAAACTTAAACTTAAACTTAAACTTAAACTTAAACTTAAACTTAAACTTAAACTTAAACTTAAACTTAAACTTAAACTTAAACTTAAACTTAAACTTAAACTTAAACTTAAACTTAAACTTAAACTTAAACTTAAACTTAAACTTAAACTTAAACTTAAACTTAAACTTAAACTTAAACTTAAACTTAAACTTAAACTTAAACTTAAACTTAAACTTAAACTTAAACTTAAACTTAAACTTAAACTTAAACTTAAACTTAAACTTAAACTTAAACTTAAACTTAAACTTAAACTTAAACTTAAACTTAAACTTAAACTTAAACTTAAACTTAAACTTAAACTTAAACTTAAACTTAAACTTAAACTTAAACTTAAACTTAAACTTAAACTTAAACTTAAACTTAAACTTAAACTTAAACTTAAACTTAAACTTAAACTTAAACTTAAACTTAAACTTAAACTTAAACTTAAACTTAAACTTAAACTTAAACTTAAACTTAAACTTAAACTTAAACTTAAACTTAAACTTAAACTTAAACTTAAACTTAAACTTAAACTTAAACTTAAACTTAAACTTAAACTTAAACTTAAACTTAAACTTAAACTTAAACTTAAACTTAAACTTAAACTTAAACTTAAACTTAAACTTAAACTTAAACTTAAACTTAAACTTAAACTTAAACTTAAACTTAAACTTAAACTTAAACTTAAACTTAAACTTAAACTTAAACTTAAACTTAAACTTAAACTTAAACTTAAACTTAAACTTAAACTTAAACTTAAACTTAAACTTAAACTTAAACTTAAACTTAAACTTAAACTTAAACTTAAACTTAAACTTAAACTTAAACTTAAACTTAAACTTAAACTTAAACTTAAACTTAAACTTAAACTTAAACTTAAACTTAAACTTAAACTTAAACTTAAACTTAAACTTAAACTTAAACTTAAACTTAAACTTAAACTTAAACTTAAACTTAAACTTAAACTTAAACTTAAACTTAAACTTAAACTTAAACTTAAACTTAAACTTAAACTTAAACTTAAACTTAAACTTAAACTTAAACTTAAACTTAAACTTAAACTTAAACTTAAACTTAAACTTAAACTTAAACTTAAACTTAAACTTAAACTTAAACTTAAACTTAAACTTAAACTTAAACTTAAACTTAAACTTAAACTTAAACTTAAACTTAAACTTAAACTTAAACTTAAACTTAAACTTAAACTTAAACTTAAACTTAAACTTAAACTTAAACTTAAACTTAAACTTAAACTTAAACTTAAACTTAAACTTAAACTTAAACTTAAACTTAAACTTAAACTTAAACTTAAACTTAAACTTAAACTTAAACTTAAACTTAAACTTAAACTTAAACTTAAACTTAAACTTAAACTTAAACTTAAACTTAAACTTAAACTTAAACTTAAACTTAAACTTAAACTTAAACTTAAACTTAAACTTAAACTTAAACTTAAACTTAAACTTAAACTTAAACTTAAACTTAAACTTAAACTTAAACTTAAACTTAAACTTAAACTTAAACTTAAACTTAAACTTAAACTTAAACTTAAACTTAAACTTAAACTTAAACTTAAACTTAAACTTAAACTTAAACTTAAACTTAAACTTAAACTTAAACTTAAACTTAAACTTAAACTTAAACTTAAACTTAAACTTAAACTTAAACTTAAACTTAAACTTAAACTTAAACTTAAACTTAAACTTAAACTTAAACTTAAACTTAAACTTAAACTTAAACTTAAACTTAAACTTAAACTTAAACTTAAACTTAAACTTAAACTTAAACTTAAACTTAAACTTAAACTTAAACTTAAACTTAAACTTAAACTTAAACTTAAACTTAAACTTAAACTTAAACTTAAACTTAAACTTAAACTTAAACTTAAACTTAAACTTAAACTTAAACTTAAACTTAAACTTAAACTTAAACTTAAACTTAAACTTAAACTTAAACTTAAACTTAAACTTAAACTTAAACTTAAACTTAAACTTAAACTTAAACTTAAACTTAAACTTAAACTTAAACTTAAACTTAAACTTAAACTTAAACTTAAACTTAAACTTAAACTTAAACTTAAACTTAAACTTAAACTTAAACTTAAACTTAAACTTAAACTTAAACTTAAACTTAAACTTAAACTTAAACTTAAACTTAAACTTAAACTTAAACTTAAACTTAAACTTAAACTTAAACTTAAACTTAAACTTAAACTTAAACTTAAACTTAAACTTAAACTTAAACTTAAACTTAAACTTAAACTTAAACTTAAACTTAAACTTAAACTTAAACTTAAACTTAAACTTAAACTTAAACTTAAACTTAAACTTAAACTTAAACTTAAACTTAAACTTAAACTTAAACTTAAACTTAAACTTAAACTTAAACTTAAACTTAAACTTAAACTTAAACTTAAACTTAAACTTAAACTTAAACTTAAACTTAAACTTAAACTTAAACTTAAACTTAAACTTAAACTTAAACTTAAACTTAAACTTAAACTTAAACTTAAACTTAAACTTAAACTTAAACTTAAACTTAAACTTAAACTTAAACTTAAACTTAAACTTAAACTTAAACTTAAACTTAAACTTAAACTTAAACTTAAACTTAAACTTAAACTTAAACTTAAACTTAAACTTAAACTTAAACTTAAACTTAAACTTAAACTTAAACTTAAACTTAAACTTAAACTTAAACTTAAACTTAAACTTAAACTTAAACTTAAACTTAAACTTAAACTTAAACTTAAACTTAAACTTAAACTTAAACTTAAACTTAAACTTAAACTTAAACTTAAACTTAAACTTAAACTTAAACTTAAACTTAAACTTAAACTTAAACTTAAACTTAAACTTAAACTTAAACTTAAACTTAAACTTAAACTTAAACTTAAACTTAAACTTAAACTTAAACTTAAACTTAAACTTAAACTTAAACTTAAACTTAAACTTAAACTTAAACTTAAACTTAAACTTAAACTTAAACTTAAACTTAAACTTAAACTTAAACTTAAACTTAAACTTAAACTTAAACTTAAACTTAAACTTAAACTTAAACTTAAACTTAAACTTAAACTTAAACTTAAACTTAAACTTAAACTTAAACTTAAACTTAAACTTAAACTTAAACTTAAACTTAAACTTAAACTTAAACTTAAACTTAAACTTAAACTTAAACTTAAACTTAAACTTAAACTTAAACTTAAACTTAAACTTAAACTTAAACTTAAACTTAAACTTAAACTTAAACTTAAACTTAAACTTAAACTTAAACTTAAACTTAAACTTAAACTTAAACTTAAACTTAAACTTAAACTTAAACTTAAACTTAAACTTAAACTTAAACTTAAACTTAAACTTAAACTTAAACTTAAACTTAAACTTAAACTTAAACTTAAACTTAAACTTAAACTTAAACTTAAACTTAAACTTAAACTTAAACTTAAACTTAAACTTAAACTTAAACTTAAACTTAAACTTAAACTTAAACTTAAACTTAAACTTAAACTTAAACTTAAACTTAAACTTAAACTTAAACTTAAACTTAAACTTAAACTTAAACTTAAACTTAAACTTAAACTTAAACTTAAACTTAAACTTAAACTTAAACTTAAACTTAAACTTAAACTTAAACTTAAACTTAAACTTAAACTTAAACTTAAACTTAAACTTAAACTTAAACTTAAACTTAAACTTAAACTTAAACTTAAACTTAAACTTAAACTTAAACTTAAACTTAAACTTAAACTTAAACTTAAACTTAAACTTAAACTTAAACTTAAACTTAAACTTAAACTTAAACTTAAACTTAAACTTAAACTTAAACTTAAACTTAAACTTAAACTTAAACTTAAACTTAAACTTAAACTTAAACTTAAACTTAAACTTAAACTTAAACTTAAACTTAAACTTAAACTTAAACTTAAACTTAAACTTAAACTTAAACTTAAACTTAAACTTAAACTTAAACTTAAACTTAAACTTAAACTTAAACTTAAACTTAAACTTAAACTTAAACTTAAACTTAAACTTAAACTTAAACTTAAACTTAAACTTAAACTTAAACTTAAACTTAAACTTAAACTTAAACTTAAACTTAAACTTAAACTTAAACTTAAACTTAAACTTAAACTTAAACTTAAACTTAAACTTAAACTTAAACTTAAACTTAAACTTAAACTTAAACTTAAACTTAAACTTAAACTTAAACTTAAACTTAAACTTAAACTTAAACTTAAACTTAAACTTAAACTTAAACTTAAACTTAAACTTAAACTTAAACTTAAACTTAAACTTAAACTTAAACTTAAACTTAAACTTAAACTTAAACTTAAACTTAAACTTAAACTTAAACTTAAACTTAAACTTAAACTTAAACTTAAACTTAAACTTAAACTTAAACTTAAACTTAAACTTAAACTTAAACTTAAACTTAAACTTAAACTTAAACTTAAACTTAAACTTAAACTTAAACTTAAACTTAAACTTAAACTTAAACTTAAACTTAAACTTAAACTTAAACTTAAACTTAAACTTAAACTTAAACTTAAACTTAAACTTAAACTTAAACTTAAACTTAAACTTAAACTTAAACTTAAACTTAAACTTAAACTTAAACTTAAACTTAAACTTAAACTTAAACTTAAACTTAAACTTAAACTTAAACTTAAACTTAAACTTAAACTTAAACTTAAACTTAAACTTAAACTTAAACTTAAACTTAAACTTAAACTTAAACTTAAACTTAAACTTAAACTTAAACTTAAACTTAAACTTAAACTTAAACTTAAACTTAAACTTAAACTTAAACTTAAACTTAAACTTAAACTTAAACTTAAACTTAAACTTAAACTTAAACTTAAACTTAAACTTAAACTTAAACTTAAACTTAAACTTAAACTTAAACTTAAACTTAAACTTAAACTTAAACTTAAACTTAAACTTAAACTTAAACTTAAACTTAAACTTAAACTTAAACTTAAACTTAAACTTAAACTTAAACTTAAACTTAAACTTAAACTTAAACTTAAACTTAAACTTAAACTTAAACTTAAACTTAAACTTAAACTTAAACTTAAACTTAAACTTAAACTTAAACTTAAACTTAAACTTAAACTTAAACTTAAACTTAAACTTAAACTTAAACTTAAACTTAAACTTAAACTTAAACTTAAACTTAAACTTAAACTTAAACTTAAACTTAAACTTAAACTTAAACTTAAACTTAAACTTAAACTTAAACTTAAACTTAAACTTAAACTTAAACTTAAACTTAAACTTAAACTTAAACTTAAACTTAAACTTAAACTTAAACTTAAACTTAAACTTAAACTTAAACTTAAACTTAAACTTAAACTTAAACTTAAACTTAAACTTAAACTTAAACTTAAACTTAAACTTAAACTTAAACTTAAACTTAAACTTAAACTTAAACTTAAACTTAAACTTAAACTTAAACTTAAACTTAAACTTAAACTTAAACTTAAACTTAAACTTAAACTTAAACTTAAACTTAAACTTAAACTTAAACTTAAACTTAAACTTAAACTTAAACTTAAACTTAAACTTAAACTTAAACTTAAACTTAAACTTAAACTTAAACTTAAACTTAAACTTAAACTTAAACTTAAACTTAAACTTAAACTTAAACTTAAACTTAAACTTAAACTTAAACTTAAACTTAAACTTAAACTTAAACTTAAACTTAAACTTAAACTTAAACTTAAACTTAAACTTAAACTTAAACTTAAACTTAAACTTAAACTTAAACTTAAACTTAAACTTAAACTTAAACTTAAACTTAAACTTAAACTTAAACTTAAACTTAAACTTAAACTTAAACTTAAACTTAAACTTAAACTTAAACTTAAACTTAAACTTAAACTTAAACTTAAACTTAAACTTAAACTTAAACTTAAACTTAAACTTAAACTTAAACTTAAACTTAAACTTAAACTTAAACTTAAACTTAAACTTAAACTTAAACTTAAACTTAAACTTAAACTTAAACTTAAACTTAAACTTAAACTTAAACTTAAACTTAAACTTAAACTTAAACTTAAACTTAAACTTAAACTTAAACTTAAACTTAAACTTAAACTTAAACTTAAACTTAAACTTAAACTTAAACTTAAACTTAAACTTAAACTTAAACTTAAACTTAAACTTAAACTTAAACTTAAACTTAAACTTAAACTTAAACTTAAACTTAAACTTAAACTTAAACTTAAACTTAAACTTAAACTTAAACTTAAACTTAAACTTAAACTTAAACTTAAACTTAAACTTAAACTTAAACTTAAACTTAAACTTAAACTTAAACTTAAACTTAAACTTAAACTTAAACTTAAACTTAAACTTAAACTTAAACTTAAACTTAAACTTAAACTTAAACTTAAACTTAAACTTAAACTTAAACTTAAACTTAAACTTAAACTTAAACTTAAACTTAAACTTAAACTTAAACTTAAACTTAAACTTAAACTTAAACTTAAACTTAAACTTAAACTTAAACTTAAACTTAAACTTAAACTTAAACTTAAACTTAAACTTAAACTTAAACTTAAACTTAAACTTAAACTTAAACTTAAACTTAAACTTAAACTTAAACTTAAACTTAAACTTAAACTTAAACTTAAACTTAAACTTAAACTTAAACTTAAACTTAAACTTAAACTTAAACTTAAACTTAAACTTAAACTTAAACTTAAACTTAAACTTAAACTTAAACTTAAACTTAAACTTAAACTTAAACTTAAACTTAAACTTAAACTTAAACTTAAACTTAAACTTAAACTTAAACTTAAACTTAAACTTAAACTTAAACTTAAACTTAAACTTAAACTTAAACTTAAACTTAAACTTAAACTTAAACTTAAACTTAAACTTAAACTTAAACTTAAACTTAAACTTAAACTTAAACTTAAACTTAAACTTAAACTTAAACTTAAACTTAAACTTAAACTTAAACTTAAACTTAAACTTAAACTTAAACTTAAACTTAAACTTAAACTTAAACTTAAACTTAAACTTAAACTTAAACTTAAACTTAAACTTAAACTTAAACTTAAACTTAAACTTAAACTTAAACTTAAACTTAAACTTAAACTTAAACTTAAACTTAAACTTAAACTTAAACTTAAACTTAAACTTAAACTTAAACTTAAACTTAAACTTAAACTTAAACTTAAACTTAAACTTAAACTTAAACTTAAACTTAAACTTAAACTTAAACTTAAACTTAAACTTAAACTTAAACTTAAACTTAAACTTAAACTTAAACTTAAACTTAAACTTAAACTTAAACTTAAACTTAAACTTAAACTTAAACTTAAACTTAAACTTAAACTTAAACTTAAACTTAAACTTAAACTTAAACTTAAACTTAAACTTAAACTTAAACTTAAACTTAAACTTAAACTTAAACTTAAACTTAAACTTAAACTTAAACTTAAACTTAAACTTAAACTTAAACTTAAACTTAAACTTAAACTTAAACTTAAACTTAAACTTAAACTTAAACTTAAACTTAAACTTAAACTTAAACTTAAACTTAAACTTAAACTTAAACTTAAACTTAAACTTAAACTTAAACTTAAACTTAAACTTAAACTTAAACTTAAACTTAAACTTAAACTTAAACTTAAACTTAAACTTAAACTTAAACTTAAACTTAAACTTAAACTTAAACTTAAACTTAAACTTAAACTTAAACTTAAACTTAAACTTAAACTTAAACTTAAACTTAAACTTAAACTTAAACTTAAACTTAAACTTAAACTTAAACTTAAACTTAAACTTAAACTTAAACTTAAACTTAAACTTAAACTTAAACTTAAACTTAAACTTAAACTTAAACTTAAACTTAAACTTAAACTTAAACTTAAACTTAAACTTAAACTTAAACTTAAACTTAAACTTAAACTTAAACTTAAACTTAAACTTAAACTTAAACTTAAACTTAAACTTAAACTTAAACTTAAACTTAAACTTAAACTTAAACTTAAACTTAAACTTAAACTTAAACTTAAACTTAAACTTAAACTTAAACTTAAACTTAAACTTAAACTTAAACTTAAACTTAAACTTAAACTTAAACTTAAACTTAAACTTAAACTTAAACTTAAACTTAAACTTAAACTTAAACTTAAACTTAAACTTAAACTTAAACTTAAACTTAAACTTAAACTTAAACTTAAACTTAAACTTAAACTTAAACTTAAACTTAAACTTAAACTTAAACTTAAACTTAAACTTAAACTTAAACTTAAACTTAAACTTAAACTTAAACTTAAACTTAAACTTAAACTTAAACTTAAACTTAAACTTAAACTTAAACTTAAACTTAAACTTAAACTTAAACTTAAACTTAAACTTAAACTTAAACTTAAACTTAAACTTAAACTTAAACTTAAACTTAAACTTAAACTTAAACTTAAACTTAAACTTAAACTTAAACTTAAACTTAAACTTAAACTTAAACTTAAACTTAAACTTAAACTTAAACTTAAACTTAAACTTAAACTTAAACTTAAACTTAAACTTAAACTTAAACTTAAACTTAAACTTAAACTTAAACTTAAACTTAAACTTAAACTTAAACTTAAACTTAAACTTAAACTTAAACTTAAACTTAAACTTAAACTTAAACTTAAACTTAAACTTAAACTTAAACTTAAACTTAAACTTAAACTTAAACTTAAACTTAAACTTAAACTTAAACTTAAACTTAAACTTAAACTTAAACTTAAACTTAAACTTAAACTTAAACTTAAACTTAAACTTAAACTTAAACTTAAACTTAAACTTAAACTTAAACTTAAACTTAAACTTAAACTTAAACTTAAACTTAAACTTAAACTTAAACTTAAACTTAAACTTAAACTTAAACTTAAACTTAAACTTAAACTTAAACTTAAACTTAAACTTAAACTTAAACTTAAACTTAAACTTAAACTTAAACTTAAACTTAAACTTAAACTTAAACTTAAACTTAAACTTAAACTTAAACTTAAACTTAAACTTAAACTTAAACTTAAACTTAAACTTAAACTTAAACTTAAACTTAAACTTAAACTTAAACTTAAACTTAAACTTAAACTTAAACTTAAACTTAAACTTAAACTTAAACTTAAACTTAAACTTAAACTTAAACTTAAACTTAAACTTAAACTTAAACTTAAACTTAAACTTAAACTTAAACTTAAACTTAAACTTAAACTTAAACTTAAACTTAAACTTAAACTTAAACTTAAACTTAAACTTAAACTTAAACTTAAACTTAAACTTAAACTTAAACTTAAACTTAAACTTAAACTTAAACTTAAACTTAAACTTAAACTTAAACTTAAACTTAAACTTAAACTTAAACTTAAACTTAAACTTAAACTTAAACTTAAACTTAAACTTAAACTTAAACTTAAACTTAAACTTAAACTTAAACTTAAACTTAAACTTAAACTTAAACTTAAACTTAAACTTAAACTTAAACTTAAACTTAAACTTAAACTTAAACTTAAACTTAAACTTAAACTTAAACTTAAACTTAAACTTAAACTTAAACTTAAACTTAAACTTAAACTTAAACTTAAACTTAAACTTAAACTTAAACTTAAACTTAAACTTAAACTTAAACTTAAACTTAAACTTAAACTTAAACTTAAACTTAAACTTAAACTTAAACTTAAACTTAAACTTAAACTTAAACTTAAACTTAAACTTAAACTTAAACTTAAACTTAAACTTAAACTTAAACTTAAACTTAAACTTAAACTTAAACTTAAACTTAAACTTAAACTTAAACTTAAACTTAAACTTAAACTTAAACTTAAACTTAAACTTAAACTTAAACTTAAACTTAAACTTAAACTTAAACTTAAACTTAAACTTAAACTTAAACTTAAACTTAAACTTAAACTTAAACTTAAACTTAAACTTAAACTTAAACTTAAACTTAAACTTAAACTTAAACTTAAACTTAAACTTAAACTTAAACTTAAACTTAAACTTAAACTTAAACTTAAACTTAAACTTAAACTTAAACTTAAACTTAAACTTAAACTTAAACTTAAACTTAAACTTAAACTTAAACTTAAACTTAAACTTAAACTTAAACTTAAACTTAAACTTAAACTTAAACTTAAACTTAAACTTAAACTTAAACTTAAACTTAAACTTAAACTTAAACTTAAACTTAAACTTAAACTTAAACTTAAACTTAAACTTAAACTTAAACTTAAACTTAAACTTAAACTTAAACTTAAACTTAAACTTAAACTTAAACTTAAACTTAAACTTAAACTTAAACTTAAACTTAAACTTAAACTTAAACTTAAACTTAAACTTAAACTTAAACTTAAACTTAAACTTAAACTTAAACTTAAACTTAAACTTAAACTTAAACTTAAACTTAAACTTAAACTTAAACTTAAACTTAAACTTAAACTTAAACTTAAACTTAAACTTAAACTTAAACTTAAACTTAAACTTAAACTTAAACTTAAACTTAAACTTAAACTTAAACTTAAACTTAAACTTAAACTTAAACTTAAACTTAAACTTAAACTTAAACTTAAACTTAAACTTAAACTTAAACTTAAACTTAAACTTAAACTTAAACTTAAACTTAAACTTAAACTTAAACTTAAACTTAAACTTAAACTTAAACTTAAACTTAAACTTAAACTTAAACTTAAACTTAAACTTAAACTTAAACTTAAACTTAAACTTAAACTTAAACTTAAACTTAAACTTAAACTTAAACTTAAACTTAAACTTAAACTTAAACTTAAACTTAAACTTAAACTTAAACTTAAACTTAAACTTAAACTTAAACTTAAACTTAAACTTAAACTTAAACTTAAACTTAAACTTAAACTTAAACTTAAACTTAAACTTAAACTTAAACTTAAACTTAAACTTAAACTTAAACTTAAACTTAAACTTAAACTTAAACTTAAACTTAAACTTAAACTTAAACTTAAACTTAAACTTAAACTTAAACTTAAACTTAAACTTAAACTTAAACTTAAACTTAAACTTAAACTTAAACTTAAACTTAAACTTAAACTTAAACTTAAACTTAAACTTAAACTTAAACTTAAACTTAAACTTAAACTTAAACTTAAACTTAAACTTAAACTTAAACTTAAACTTAAACTTAAACTTAAACTTAAACTTAAACTTAAACTTAAACTTAAACTTAAACTTAAACTTAAACTTAAACTTAAACTTAAACTTAAACTTAAACTTAAACTTAAACTTAAACTTAAACTTAAACTTAAACTTAAACTTAAACTTAAACTTAAACTTAAACTTAAACTTAAACTTAAACTTAAACTTAAACTTAAACTTAAACTTAAACTTAAACTTAAACTTAAACTTAAACTTAAACTTAAACTTAAACTTAAACTTAAACTTAAACTTAAACTTAAACTTAAACTTAAACTTAAACTTAAACTTAAACTTAAACTTAAACTTAAACTTAAACTTAAACTTAAACTTAAACTTAAACTTAAACTTAAACTTAAACTTAAACTTAAACTTAAACTTAAACTTAAACTTAAACTTAAACTTAAACTTAAACTTAAACTTAAACTTAAACTTAAACTTAAACTTAAACTTAAACTTAAACTTAAACTTAAACTTAAACTTAAACTTAAACTTAAACTTAAACTTAAACTTAAACTTAAACTTAAACTTAAACTTAAACTTAAACTTAAACTTAAACTTAAACTTAAACTTAAACTTAAACTTAAACTTAAACTTAAACTTAAACTTAAACTTAAACTTAAACTTAAACTTAAACTTAAACTTAAACTTAAACTTAAACTTAAACTTAAACTTAAACTTAAACTTAAACTTAAACTTAAACTTAAACTTAAACTTAAACTTAAACTTAAACTTAAACTTAAACTTAAACTTAAACTTAAACTTAAACTTAAACTTAAACTTAAACTTAAACTTAAACTTAAACTTAAACTTAAACTTAAACTTAAACTTAAACTTAAACTTAAACTTAAACTTAAACTTAAACTTAAACTTAAACTTAAACTTAAACTTAAACTTAAACTTAAACTTAAACTTAAACTTAAACTTAAACTTAAACTTAAACTTAAACTTAAACTTAAACTTAAACTTAAACTTAAACTTAAACTTAAAAAACTTAAACTTAAACTTAAACTTAAACTTAAACTTAAACTTAAACTTAAACTTAAACTTAAACTTAAACTTAAACTTAAACTTAAACTTAAACTTAAACTTAAACTTAAACTTAAACTTAAACTTAAACTTAAACTTAAACTTAAACTTAAACTTAAACTTAAACTTAAACTTAAACTTAAACTTAAACTTAAACTTAAACTTAAACTTAAACTTAAACTTAAACTTAAACTTAAACTTAAACTTAAACTTAAACTTAAACTTAAACTTAAACTTAAACTTAAACTTAAACTTAAACTTAAACTTAAACTTAAACTTAAACTTAAACTTAAACTTAAACTTAAACTTAAACTTAAACTTAAACTTAAACTTAAACTTAAACTTAAACTTAAACTTAAACTTAAACTTAAACTTAAACTTAAACTTAAACTTAAACTTAAACTTAAACTTAAACTTAAACTTAAACTTAAACTTAAACTTAAACTTAAACTTAAACTTAAACTTAAACTTAAACTTAAACTTAAACTTAAACTTAAACTTAAACTTAAACTTAAACTTAAACTTAAACTTAAACTTAAACTTAAACTTAAACTTAAACTTAAACTTAAACTTAAACTTAAACTTAAACTTAAACTTAAACTTAAACTTAAACTTAAACTTAAACTTAAACTTAAACTTAAACTTAAACTTAAACTTAAACTTAAACTTAAACTTAAACTTAAACTTAAACTTAAACTTAAACTTAAACTTAAACTTAAACTTAAACTTAAACTTAAACTTAAACTTAAACTTAAACTTAAACTTAAACTTAAACTTAAACTTAAACTTAAACTTAAACTTAAACTTAAACTTAAACTTAAACTTAAACTTAAACTTAAACTTAAACTTAAACTTAAACTTAAACTTAAACTTAAACTTAAACTTAAACTTAAACTTAAACTTAAACTTAAACTTAAACTTAAACTTAAACTTAAACTTAAACTTAAACTTAAACTTAAACTTAAACTTAAACTTAAACTTAAACTTAAACTTAAACTTAAACTTAAACTTAAACTTAAACTTAAACTTAAACTTAAACTTAAACTTAAACTTAAACTTAAACTTAAACTTAAACTTAAACTTAAACTTAAACTTAAACTTAAACTTAAACTTAAACTTAAACTTAAACTTAAACTTAAACTTAAACTTAAACTTAAACTTAAACTTAAACTTAAACTTAAACTTAAACTTAAACTTAAACTTAAACTTAAACTTAAACTTAAACTTAAACTTAAACTTAAACTTAAACTTAAACTTAAACTTAAACTTAAACTTAAACTTAAACTTAAACTTAAACTTAAACTTAACTTAAACTTAAACTTAAACTTAAACTTAAACTTAAACTTAAACTTAAACTTAAACTTAAACTTAAACTTAAACTTAAACTTAAACTTAAACTTAAACTTAAACTTAAACTTAAACTTAAACTTAAACTTAAACTTAAACTTAAACTTAAACTTAAACTTAAACTTAAACTTAAACTTAAACTTAAACTTAAACTTAAACTTAAACTTAAACTTAAACTTAAACTTAAACTTAAACTTAAACTTAAACTTAAACTTAAACTTAAACTTAAACTTAAACTTAAACTTAAACTTAAACTTAAACTTAAACTTAAACTTAAACTTAAACTTAAACTTAAACTTAAACTTAAACTTAAACTTAAACTTAAACTTAAACTTAAACTTAAACTTAAACTTAAACTTAAACTTAAACTTAAACTTAAACTTAAACTTAAACTTAAACTTAAACTTAAACTTAAACTTAAACTTAAACTTAAACTTAAACTTAAACTTAAACTTAAACTTAAACTTAAACTTAAACTTAAACTTAAACTTAAACTTAAACTTAAACTTAAACTTAAACTTAAACTTAAACTTAAACTTAAACTTAAACTTAAACTTAAACTTAAACTTAAACTTAAACTTAAACTTAAACTTAAACTTAAACTTAAACTTAAACTTAAACTTAAACTTAAACTTAAACTTAAACTTAAACTTAAACTTAAACTTAAACTTAAACTTAAACTTAAACTTAAACTTAAACTTAAACTTAAACTTAAACTTAAACTTAAACTTAAACTTAAACTTAAACTTAAACTTAAACTTAAACTTAAACTTAAACTTAAACTTAAACTTAAACTTAAACTTAAACTTAAACTTAAACTTAAACTTAAACTTAAACTTAAACTTAAACTTAAACTTAAACTTAAACTTAAACTTAAACTTAAACTTAAACTTAAACTTAAACTTAAACTTAAACTTAAACTTAAACTTAAACTTAAACTTAAACTTAAACTTAAACTTAAACTTAAACTTAAACTTAAACTTAAACTTAAACTTAAACTTAAACTTAAACTTAAACTTAAACTTAAACTTAAACTTAAACTTAAACTTAAACTTAAACTTAAACTTAAACTTAAACTTAAACTTAAACTTAAACTTAAACTTAAACTTAAACTTAAACTTAAACTTAAACTTAAACTTAAACTTAAACTTAAACTTAAACTTAAACTTAAACTTAAACTTAAACTTAAACTTAAACTTAAACTTAAACTTAAACTTAAACTTAAACTTAAACTTAAACTTAAACTTAAACTTAAACTTAAACTTAAACTTAAACTTAAACTTAAACTTAAACTTAAACTTAAACTTAAACTTAAACTTAAACTTAAACTTAAACTTAAACTTAAACTTAAACTTAAACTTAAACTTAAACTTAAACTTAAACTTAAACTTAAACTTAAACTTAAACTTAAACTTAAACTTAAACTTAAACTTAAACTTAAACTTAAACTTAAACTTAAACTTAAACTTAAACTTAAACTTAAACTTAAACTTAAACTTAAACTTAAACTTAAACTTAAACTTAAACTTAAACTTAAACTTAAACTTAAACTTAAACTTAAACTTAAACTTAAACTTAAACTTAAACTTAAACTTAAACTTAAACTTAAACTTAAACTTAAACTTAAACTTAAACTTAAACTTAAACTTAAACTTAAACTTAAACTTAAACTTAAACTTAAACTTAAACTTAAACTTAAACTTAAACTTAAACTTAAACTTAAACTTAAACTTAAACTTAAACTTAAACTTAAACTTAAACTTAAACTTAAACTTAAACTTAAACTTAAACTTAAACTTAAACTTAAACTTAAACTTAAACTTAAACTTAAACTTAAACTTAAACTTAAACTTAAACTTAAACTTAAACTTAAACTTAAACTTAAACTTAAACTTAAACTTAAACTTAAACTTAAACTTAAACTTAAACTTAAACTTAAACTTAAACTTAAACTTAAACTTAAACTTAAACTTAAACTTAAACTTAAACTTAAACTTAAACTTAAACTTAAACTTAAACTTAAACTTAAACTTAAACTTAAACTTAAACTTAAACTTAAACTTAAACTTAAACTTAAACTTAAACTTAAACTTAAACTTAAACTTAAACTTAAACTTAAACTTAAACTTAAACTTAAACTTAAACTTAAACTTAAACTTAAACTTAAACTTAAACTTAAACTTAAACTTAAACTTAAACTTAAACTTAAACTTAAACTTAAACTTAAACTTAAACTTAAACTTAAACTTAAACTTAAACTTAAACTTAAACTTAAACTTAAACTTAAACTTAAACTTAAACTTAAACTTAAACTTAAACTTAAACTTAAACTTAAACTTAAACTTAAACTTAAACTTAAACTTAAACTTAAACTTAAACTTAAACTTAAACTTAAACTTAAACTTAAACTTAAACTTAAACTTAAACTTAAACTTAAACTTAAACTTAAACTTAAACTTAAACTTAAACTTAAACTTAAACTTAAACTTAAACTTAAACTTAAACTTAAACTTAAACTTAAACTTAAACTTAAACTTAAACTTAAACTTAAACTTAAACTTAAACTTAAACTTAAACTTAAACTTAAACTTAAACTTAAACTTAAACTTAAACTTAAACTTAAACTTAAACTTAAACTTAAACTTAAACTTAAACTTAAACTTAAACTTAAACTTAAACTTAAACTTAAACTTAAACTTAAACTTAAACTTAAACTTAAACTTAAACTTAAACTTAAACTTAAACTTAAACTTAAACTTAAACTTAAACTTAAACTTAAACTTAAACTTAAACTTAAACTTAAACTTAAACTTAAACTTAAACTTAAACTTAAACTTAAACTTAAACTTAAACTTAAACTTAAACTTAAACTTAAACTTAAACTTAAACTTAAACTTAAACTTAAACTTAAACTTAAACTTAAACTTAAACTTAAACTTAAACTTAAACTTAAACTTAAACTTAAACTTAAACTTAAACTTAAACTTAAACTTAAACTTAAACTTAAACTTAAACTTAAACTTAAACTTAAACTTAAACTTAAACTTAAACTTAAACTTAAACTTAAACTTAAACTTAAACTTAAACTTAAACTTAAACTTAAACTTAAACTTAAACTTAAACTTAAACTTAAACTTAAACTTAAACTTAAACTTAAACTTAAACTTAAACTTAAACTTAAACTTAAACTTAAACTTAAACTTAAACTTAAACTTAAACTTAAACTTAAACTTAAACTTAAACTTAAACTTAAACTTAAACTTAAACTTAAACTTAAACTTAAACTTAAACTTAAACTTAAACTTAAACTTAAACTTAAACTTAAACTTAAACTTAAACTTAAACTTAAACTTAAACTTAAACTTAAACTTAAACTTAAACTTAAACTTAAACTTAAACTTAAACTTAAACTTAAACTTAAACTTAAACTTAAACTTAAACTTAAACTTAAACTTAAACTTAAACTTAAACTTAAACTTAAACTTAAACTTAAACTTAAACTTAAACTTAAACTTAAACTTAAACTTAAACTTAAACTTAAACTTAAACTTAAACTTAAACTTAAACTTAAACTTAAACTTAAACTTAAACTTAAACTTAAACTTAAACTTAAACTTAAACTTAAACTTAAACTTAAACTTAAACTTAAACTTAAACTTAAACTTAAACTTAAACTTAAACTTAAACTTAAACTTAAACTTAAACTTAAACTTAAACTTAAACTTAAACTTAAACTTAAACTTAAACTTAAACTTAAACTTAAACTTAAACTTAAACTTAAACTTAAACTTAAACTTAAACTTAAACTTAAACTTAAACTTAAACTTAAACTTAAACTTAAACTTAAACTTAAACTTAAACTTAAACTTAAACTTAAACTTAAACTTAAACTTAAACTTAAAAACTTAAACTTAAACTTAAACTTAAACTTAAACTTAAACTTAAACTTAAACTTAAACTTAAACTTAAACTTAAACTTAAACTTAAACTTAAACTTAAACTTAAACTTAAACTTAAACTTAAACTTAAACTTAAACTTAAACTTAAACTTAAACTTAAACTTAAACTTAAACTTAAACTTAAACTTAAACTTAAAACTTAAACTTAAACTTAAACTTAAACTTAAACTTAAACTTAAACTTAAACTTAAACTTAAACTAAACTTAAACTTAAACTTAAACTTAAACTTAAACTTAAACTTAAACTTAAACTTAAACTTAAACTTAAACTTAAACTTAAACTTAAACTTAAACTTAAACTTAAACTTAAACTTAAACTTAAACTTAAACTTAAACTTAAACTTAAACTTAAACTTAAACTTAAACTTAAACTTAAACTTAAACTTAAACTTAAACTTAAACTTAAACTTAAACTTAAACTTAAACTTAAACTTAAACTTAAACTTAAACTTAAACTTAAACTTAAACTTAAACTTAAACTTAAACTTAAACTTAAACTTAAACTTAAACTTAAACTTAAACTTAAACTTAAACTTAAACTTAAACTTAAACTTAAACTTAAACTTAAACTTAAACTTAAACTTAAACTTAAACTTAAACTTAAACTTAAACTTAAACTTAAACTTAAACTTAAACTTAAACTAAACTTAAACTTAAACTTAAACTTAAACTTAAACTTAAACTTAAACTTAAACTTAAACTTAACTTAAACTTAAACTTAAACTTAAACTTAAACTTAAACTTAAACTTAAACTTAAACTTAAACTTAAACTTAAACTTAAACTTAAACTTAAACTTAAACTTAAACTTAAACTTAAACTTAAACTTAAACTTAACTTAAACTTAAACTTAAACTTAAACTTAAACTTAAACTTAAACTTAAACTTAAACTTAAACTTAAACTTAAACTTAAACTTAAACTTAAACTTAAACTTAAACTTAAACTTAAACTTAAACTTAAACTTAAACTTAAACTTAAACTTAAACTTAAACTTAAACTTAAACTTAAACTTAAACTTAAACTTAAACTTAAACTTAAACTTAAACTTAAACTTAAACTTAAACTTAAACTTAAACTTAAACTTAAACTTAAACTTAAACTTAAACTTAAACTTAAACTTAAACTTAAACTTAAACTTAAACTTAAACTTAAACTTAAACTTAAACTTAAACTTAAACTTAAACTTAAACTTAAACTTAAACTAAAACTTAAACTTAAACTTAAACTTAAACTTAAACTTAAACTTAAACTTAAACTTAAACTTAAACTTAAACTTAAACTTAAACTTAAACTTAAACTTAAACTTAAACTTAAACTTAAACTTAAACTTAAACTTAAACTTAAACTTAAACTTAAAACTTAAACTTAAACTTAACTTAAACTTAAACTTAAACTTAAACTTAAACTTAAACTTAAACTTAAACTTAAACTTAAACTTAAACTTAAACTTAAACTTAAACTTAAACTTAAACTTAAACTTAAACTAAACTTAAACTTAAACTTAAACTTAAACTTAAACTTAAACTTAAACTTAAACTTAAACTTAAACTTAAACTTAAACTTAAACTTAAACTTAAACTTAAACTTAAACTTAAACTTAAACTTAAACTTAAACTTAAACTTAAACTTAAACTTAAACTTAAACTTAAACTTAAACTTAAACTTAAACTTAAACTTAAACTTAAACTTAAACTTAAACTTAAACTTAAACTTAAACTTAAACTAAACTTAAACTTAAACTTAAACTTAAACTTAAACTTAAACTTAAACTTAAACTTAAACTTAAACTTAAACTTAAACTTAAACTTAAACTTAAACTTAAACTTAAACTTAAACTTAAACTTAAACTTAAACTTAAACTTAAACTTAAACTTAAACTTAAACTTAAACTTAAACTTAAACTTAAACTTAAACTTAAACTTAAACTTAAACTTAAACTTAAAACTTAAACTTAAACTTAAACTTAAACTTAAACTTAAACTTAAACTTAAACTTAAACTTAAACTTAAACTTAAACTTAAACTTAAACTTAAACTTAAACTTAAACTAAACTTAAACTTAAACTTAAACTTAAACTTAAACTTAAACTTAAACTTAAACTTAAACTAAACTTAAACTTAAACTTAAACTTAAACTTAAACTTAAACTTAAACTTAAACTTAAACTTAAACTTAAACTTAAACTTAAACTTAAACTTAAACTTAAACTTAAACTTAAACTTAAACTTAAACTTAAACTTAAACTTAAACTTAAACTTAAACTTAAACTTAAACTTAAACTTAAACTTAAACTTAAACTTAAACTTAAACTTAAACTTAAACTTAAACTTAAACTTAAACTTAAACTTAAACTTAAACTTAAACTAAAACTTAAACTTAAACTTAAACTTAAACTTAAACTTAAACTTAAACTTAAACTTAAACTTAAACTTAAACTTAAACTTAAACTTAAACTTAAACTTAAACTTAAACTTAAACTTAAACTTAAACTTAAACTTAAACTTAAACTTAAACTTAAACTTAAACTTAAACTTAAACTTAAACTTAAACTAAACTTAAACTTAAACTTAAACTTAAACTTAAACTTAACTTAAACTTAAACTTAAACTTAAACTTAAACTTAAACTTAAACTTAAACTTAAACTTAAACCTTAAACTTAAACTTAAACTTAAACTTAAACTTAAACTTAAACTTAAACTTAAACTTAAACTTAAACTTAAACTTAAACTTAAACTTAAACTTAAACTTAAACTTAAACTTAAACTTAAACTTAAACTTAAACTTAAACTTAAACTTAAACTTAAACTTAAACTTAAACTTAAACTTAAACTTAAACTTAAACTTAAACTTAAACTTAAACTTAAACTTAAACTTAAACTTAAACTTAAACTTAAACTAAAACTTAAACTTAAACTTAAACTTAAACTTAAACTTAAACTTAAACTTAAACTTAAACTAAAACTTAAACTTAAACTTAAACTTAAACTTAAACTTAAACTTAAACTTAAACTTAAACTTAAACTTAAACTTAAACTTAAACTTAAACTTAAACTTAAACTTAAACTTAAACTTAAACTTAAACTTAAACTTAAACTTAAACTTAAACTTAAACTTAAACTTAAACTTAAACTAAAACTTAAACTTAAACTTAAACTTAAACTTAAACTTAAACTTAAACTTAAACTTAAACTTAAACTTAAACTTAAACTTAAACTTAAACTTAAACTTAAAACTTAAACTTAAACTTAAACTTAAACTTAAACTTAAACTTAAACTTAAACTTAAACTTAAACTTAAACTTAAACTTAAACTTAAACTTAAACTTAAACTTAAACTTAAACTTAAACTTAAACCTTAAACTTAAACAAAACTTAAACTTAAACTTAAACTTAAACTTAAACTTAAACTTAAACTTAAACCTAAAACTTAAACTTAAACTTAAACTTAAACTTAAAACTTAAACTAAACTTAAACTTAAACTTAAACTTAAACTTAAACTTAAACTAAACTTAAACTTAAACTTAAACTTAAACTTAAACTTAAACTTAAACTTAAACTTAAACTTAAACTTAAACTTAAACTTAAACTTAAACTTAAACTTAAACTTAAACTTAAACTTAACCTTAAACTTAAACTTAAACTTAAACTTAAACTTAAACTTAAACTTAAACTTAAACTTAAACTTAAACTTAAACTTAAACTTAAACTTAAACTTAAACTTAAACTTAAACTTAAACTTAAACTTAAACTTAAACTTAAACTTAAACTTAAACTAAAACTTAAACTTAAACTTAAACTTAAACTTAAACTTAAACTTAAACTTAAACTTAAACTTAAACTTAAACTTAAACTTAAACTTAACTTAAACTTAAACTTAAACTAAACTTAAACTTAAACTTAAACTTAAACTAAACTTAAACTTAAACTTAAACTTAAACTTAAACTTAAACTAAAAATAAACTAAAACTTAAACTTAAACTTAAACTTAAAACTAAAACTTAAACTTAAACTTAAACTTAAACTTAAACTTAAAACTTAAACTAAAACTTAAACTTAAACTTAAACTTAAACTTAAACTTAAACTTAAACTTAAACTTAAACTTAAACTTAAACTTAAAACTTAAAACTTAAACTTAAACTTAAACTTAAACTAAACTTAAACTTAAACTTAAACTTAAACTTAAACTTAAACTTAAACTTAAACTTAAACTAAAACTTAAACTTAAACTTAAACTTAAACTTAAACTTAAACTTAAACTTAAACTTAAACTTAAACTTAAACTTAAACTTAAACTTAAACTTAAACTTAAACTTAAACTTAAACTTAAACTTAAACTTAAACTTAAACTTAAACTTAAACTTAAACTTAAACTTAAACTTAAACTTAAACTTAAACTTAAACTTAAACTTAAACTTAAACTTAAACTTAAACTTAAACTTAAACTTAAACTTAAACTTAAACTTAAACTTAAACTTAAACTTAAACTTAAACTTAAACTTAAACTTAAACTTAAACTTAAACTTAAACTTAAACTTAAACTTAAACTTAAACTTAAACTTAAACTTAAACTTAAACATAAACTTAAACTTAAACTTAAACTTAAACTTAAACTTAAACTTAAACTTAAACTTAAACTTAAACTTAAACTTAAACTTAAACTTAAACTTAAACTTAAACTTAAACTTAAACTTAAACTTAAACTTAAACTTAAACTTAAACTTAAACTTAAACTTAAACTTAAACTTAAACTTAAACTTAAACTTAACTTAAACTTAAACTAAACTTAAACTAAACTTAAACTTAAACTTAAACTTAAACTTAAACTTAAACTTAAACTTAAACTAAACTTAAACTTAAACTTAAACTTAAACTTAAACTTAAACTTAAACTTAAACTTAAACTTAAACTTAAACTTAAACTTAAACTTAAACTAAAACTAAAACTTAAACTTAAACTTAAACTTAAACTTAAACTTAAACTTAACTTAAACTTAAACTTAAACTTAAACTTAAACTAAACTTAAACTTAAACTTAAACTTAAACTTAAACTTAAACTTAAACTTAAACTTAAACTTAAACTTAAACTTAAACTTAAACTAAAACTTAAACTTAAACTTAAACTTAAACTTAAACTTAAACTTAAACTTAAACTTAAACTTAAACTTAAACTTAAACCTAAACTTAAACCTTAACTTAAACTTAAAACTTAAACTTAAACTAAACTTAAACTTAAACTAAACTAAACTTAACTTAAACTTAAACTTAAACTAAACTTAAACTTAAACCTAAACTTAAACTTAAACTTAAACTTAAACTTAAACTTAAACTTAAACTTAACACTTAAACTTAAACCTAAACTTAAACTTAAACTTAAACTTAACTTAAACTTAAACTTAAACTTAAACTTAAACCTAACTTAAACTTAAAACTTAAACTTAAACTTAAACTTAAACTAAACTAAAACTTAAACTTAACTT